>QYAJ01000080.1:0-147599 GCA_003988865.1 Phialocephala sp. D728 | reverse complement strand
TCCGGAATAGGTTTGGCTCTCGGAGGAACGTAGTTCCGGAGCGAGAGATAAAACCCCTTGAATGGCTGTACTTAGGATCCTTAACTCTAGTCAATATATCATTTATATAGTGTGCTTCCACAGTCTGACTTAATAGGTTATGATGCCCGATTGCCATTTAATGATTGACAATTGATTGCCCTTAGAACTCTCTCGTGTCGGCGACCGAGAGCTAGTAGGCAATTCAATAAGACTCCTAATTAGAGGGGAGCAGCAGCCAGCAAGTACAGAAGTATCACTATGGGTGATCCAATTGGAAAGCGCTACGAACTGTAAAAGTCCTAGACCCTTCGCACGAAGAAATAGGCAAGGCTATACGACTGAAAGTATCGGGATTGGAGTGCTACTCCAATAGTGAAGAAGATAGATTGTAGAACAATTCAAATTTCACTGCTATATAACAAACCGGTTAATCGAATTAATTTGCAGATTTAACTATACCTAAGCTACGATTCGATAGCCTAAAAATACTCGAATAGGTTCATAGATTTATTAAATCTAGACTACGTTCCGACAATCTAAATTCCATATACCTTACCCCCTTTCCCGCACTATAATCCATTATCGACATAGAATTTAATAGCGAATTATAGAGCGAGACGAAGCTCCCAATTTTAACGAGACTTAATTATATAGGCTGGTTCGAAGAAGCCGAATTATACTTCGAAAGCAAAGGCTGGAAGTACGCCATCCACAAAACACTCGAACAATACGCGGCCATATACCCCCAGCTCCCAGACTCGCCTACGCCAGCAAGCAGTTCTGCTTCAGGACTCTCTCCAAATACTACTGAAACCGCAGCCGAAAACATGGAGGCATTACGTAGGAGCCTCGGAGAACTAAAACTCTTAAAAGGAAAGAACCCTAGCTTAGGCTCCTTTGACGAGACGAAATCCGAAAAATACAAGAAGACATCTACCGCATATAGATTGAAAATATTAAAAGCATTTAGCGATATCGATAAAGAATTCGTACGACTATATTACTTCACTAAAGATTAGTGGAATTATCTTTAAGCAAAATATAATACGACTACTTTATAAAAAAATCGCAAAAATATTAAGCGAATTACTTCCTTTTAATATAGTAGAAACATCGATAGAAACACGATCCTAATAACGATCGACTTTACTTAAACTATATTAATAAAAGCAAAAAAGAGAATTGTGCTTACTAACTTAGCGAAATCCTATAGCGAGAAAGAGATGCTCGAATACTTTATTAAAGGATTGCTAAAGAAATTCGAGATTACTTATAATACGCTAAATGCCCAACCTTATTTAAAACTATATAAAAAGATATACGTTTTAAGACTAGCTAAGTCCAAGATTAACGGCAAAGCAAATGCATTTATAACTCGAAGACCTATTTTAAATAAGGCTATATATATAGCGAAAAGCAAAACTCCGTGATCGAGCTATTACTTCTACAAAAGCGACCATAATCTCGCGAGTTGTAAATTAAAAGATTTATTACTTAGTTTTATCAAGAAATTTCGAATATTAAAAGTTGGACGACATTTATCCAAGTTAAAGAGAAATGAATAGAAAAGACGAACTTTGCTTAAAAACAAAGCGTATAAAGGCCGAAGGCAATATATTAAAAAACGTGCCCACCACCATAAAGATCACGAGCATACCGCCAAAGATATCGACGACATTTTATACTTAAACTATAGTGCATTATTTAAATCGAGAATCGATAAAAATAAGGACGTTAACGAGAATTATTACGTCTCTAAAAGCAAATCTAATAAAATCCCTAATTTATATTAGTGCGAAGATATCGGCTATATAGTATATATAACTAACTAACTCAACTTATTTAAAGGCCCATTAATTAAGATTAAAAAGCGTACTATTAAAGTTGGAGAAGGGATGTTATATACTAATGAAATAGGGATTATTAAAATGAAGGTCGTGAGCGTTTCTTTGCTTTTGCCAAACACTTTATATATTTCTAGTTTAAAAATAAATCTCTTTTTAAATCGAAAAATTTATTTTAATTAAAAATACGCCGAAATCTTTAATAAAAACTCTATATAATTTATAAATAAGGACAAAAATATAATTCTCTAAGCCAATATAAAAAAAGAATTATATTTTATATTAAAAATTATATCGCGATTTTAAAGTATTAAAAAGATTACTTTTCTAAATATCGCTTAAAATTTAAATAAAAATAAACGTAATAATTCGTTTATTTTATTAAATTTCCCAAACCCGATTTAAAAAATAAAACCCGATAAATCGAAAAAATCCTTTATTAATTTAAGTTTAAAATCTAATTTTTAATTTAAATTAATAAAGCCAGCCTTTAAATTAATTACCTTTAGGGAAAACTTCGATAAAAAGAAAGATAATAGCAATAAGCTTTGCTACTATATAGCCTTTATAATCGACGAGATTACGCAATAGAAAAAAGTGAATGCTTTCGAAGAAATAAAAAATAATTATTTTATAAAAAAATTGTTAAAAAAGGAGAAGGTTAATTATTATAATTTTATATATAAATAATTCGATTATATGGAACTCGATTAATTTCGAAATTTATATAAAGTAACGAAGCTCAAAAAGCTAATTATTATTTCGTTAAAAAGGGAAATTTGCAAGGTTTGCAAATTAACTAAGCTAAGGAATAAAATAAATAAAAGGCTAAGCCTTTAAAAGGAATTAATTTTTACTTTAGTCTTAATCGATATTGCAAAACTATTTTTGCCATCGTTAAAAGGAAATACATGGTTTTGTCAAGTTATTAACAATTTAACCTGCCGTATATAAATCTTGCTAGCTAAAACGAAATCGGATTTAATGCTAGGATTAGAGAAATGGAAGAATCGAGAAAAGCTTGCAATTAGTTTAAAGGTTATAGCAGTAAAATTAAATAATATAGTAGAAATTAAAAAGAAGCTTAACGAATAGTTAAAATAAAATGTAAAAAAAGAACCGACGATAGCGTACGAAGGATCGCATTAAAACGGTATTACCGAAAGGAATATTTAAAAAGTGGAAATTAGCGTGAGATTATCTTTAAAGGATATAGGACTTTTTTTAAAGTTTTGGGACTAGGCTATAAAGCATAGCATGTAATTGTGGAATATTATGCTATATAGGCCACTCGTCGACGGAGTGAGACTTACCTCGAAAAGTGTATATATAAAGATAATCCTTAGTATAAACTACGTTAAAGTCTTCGGGTACGTATACTATTTATATATTAGTCTAAAGTCTTGGCCTATAGATACTACTAGCAAGAAGTTTCTAGATAAAGGAAGAAAAGGCGTTTTTATTGGATATAGCGAGGAAACGATATAGCAGCATTAGATATATACCTTTAATTTAAATAGGGCAGAAATAGCAAAAATAATAGACTTCGATAAAAAGCGCTAAAGAGAAGAACTCGATTTTCGAATACGAGAGAAGGGTAAAGTCCTATTATAAAGCATATTCTTCGAGAGCTTTATATTAAATGCACTAGCGATAAAAAAGCTAGTCGGCCGGCTATTAAAAGAAGATGCTATTCCACTCGTTACTATACTTTTAAAGAAGTTTAACAACTTTTTTATCGAGATATTATTTACTATTATATTTATCTCGAAATACTAAGGATTACGAAATAAGTAATTATAAATCGGGGAGATTCCTCCCCTTTTTATAACCGATAATGCTAAAAGGAAAGACAAGGAAACCGACGTAGCCCTCGTAAATAAAGAAATCGACAAATCCGTAATAAAAGACACGCTAAATAATAAACGATTAATACGGTCAATAATGCGTAGTTTAAATGAAATCGAAAACACGAAGTCTACGAAGAAGAACTTGGTACAACCCGAGGCACGAAGCCAAAAAGAGTCCACTTTCAAGAACACTTTTATAACAGACGCTTTAAAACTAATAAGAATTAATAAAAGTAGCACCTATAGAGAAGCTACGATTAGATCTGAAAAGCGAAAGGATTATAATGCCGATAAAAGTAATTGAGCGAATAAAAGGGTCAAGGCCTTTATCGCAGCTTTTATTTAACATCGAATTACCGAATTGGAAATAGAAGTCGAAAAATTAGCATTTATCGCTATAGAAGGAACCATCGATATTACTATCTCGAAATTCTATAAGGAAGTAGTCTTTAATTTAAAGCATGGCGACGAATAAAAGGAAGCTATAATAAAAGAGATTAAATTCTTAAAAGCAAATAGAATATGGACGAAGAAGAAGGCACCTAAAGGCACGAACTTAGTGTCTATAAAGTGGGTCTTTACTATTAAGACAAACTCTAACGAATCCCTAAAACGATACAAGGCCCGCTTTGTAATTAAAGGATTTTCTCAAGTATTTAGTAAAGATTACATTAAGACCTTCGCATCTACTATGTGTATAAATACATTACGTATGTTCCTTGCTATGGTTGCTGCAGAGGACTTGGAATGCAGATAATACGATATTAAAAACGCGTTTACTAAAGCGTCCTTGAAAGAATGCATTTATTTGTCCACTCCCGAAGGAGTCCCAGTCAAAAAGGGATATGCGCTAAAAGTGCTAAGAAGCCTATATAGCTTAAAACAATTAGCACGAGATTAAAATACTTTTTGCAAAGACTATTTAATTAAACTAAGCTTCGCACAAAGCTTAGCGAATCCTTGTTTATTTACTTACGCTAAAAAGGGTATTAAACTCCTCGTTTACGTGGACGATATAGCTGCTGCCGCTAGGGATAACCGCGATTTGGATTGGTTTTACGACTCGATGCGCAAACGCTTTTATATTAAGCCTTTAAGGGAGATTAATAAGATTTTAGGTATAAAAGTTTCGCGTAATTGCGCTATTAAAGAGTTGTTTTTAAATTAAGAATAATATTTGGAGAAAGTACTATAGCGGCTCGGGCTATTAATGGAATTAAATTTTATAGGGAAACCGAAACTTACACCGATAATTGGAAAGTACGATAAACTTGAGGTTGCTAGGCCCGAAGAGAATAAAACCGATTATATTAAATATTAGCAGAAAGTCGGAAGTGTGATATATGCTGTAGTCTTCATTAGATTAAATATAGCTTTTTATATTAGAAGATTAAATTAGCAATTATAAGACCCTACGAAACGACACGATAATGGGATAAAAGACCTCGAAAGATATTTGCGAATAATAATTAAGTAAAAGATTAAATATAGGCCGCCGATTATTGCAAGTAAAAGGATTTATTTCACAAACTCGGTTTGGGAAATAAAGCCTAAAGCGAAAGCAAGTAAATCGAATGCAAAATCACTACTAACACTTTATTCTAACGTTAATTAAGCAAATATAAAAGACCGCAAAAGTATCTCAAGATACGTGGCGATGCTATATAAAGGATCGATCTTATGGGGGAGCCGAAGGCAAAAATTAGTGGCAACCTCGAGTATAAAGTCTAAGTATATCGGCATAGTAATATGCTATAAGCAAGGATAATGGCTCGCACAAGTTTTTAAAGACATAGGATTCCCCCAATATATTAGAGAGAATTCAAAGCTCGTCGATATAAAAGCTAATAACCAAAGTGCAATAGCATTAGTTAATATAAGCTATTATTATATTCGGGACTTGGAAACTAAATAACGTATATCGATTATATATATTTCGATTAATAAAATAGTAGCTAATAAGTTCACGAAACCATTGGAGAAGACTTTGTTTGGGAGATTTAAAGGCATAATAGGCCTTGTTAACGAAGGGATCGCAAAAGCCGCTTAAATCTTTATATAAAAACGATAATTTTTAAGAACTGCTTTAAAAGAAGCACTCGCTTAAATAGGTTATAGTTTAAATAGGAGTTAAGTGCAGAGGAAAAATGGAATGGAGTCCAATCGTATTATAGATGCTTAATAATTTAAGCCAAATTCTAGGTTTCCCAGAAATTAGCTTGATATTTAAAGCATTACAAATAAGGGACTTCAGCCTTAGAATTGGCGACGCTACTAGGCGTACTTACATTTATTTGGCTTCCATTTATTAAAACAAACACCAAAGATAAAAAGCACCCTAAATCCGATTCTAGATCTAAGTAGAAGTGTTAGAGTAAGTGGCAGATCTAGCTATAGAATCTAGTCAAGTGATTCAGGGGAGAGCCGTCGTACCGCGTCGGGCTTCCGAAATAGGTTTGGCTCTCGGAGGAACGTAGTTCCGGAGCAAGAGATAAAACCCCCTAAATAGCTGTACTTAGGATCCTTAACTCTAGTTAATATATCATTCATATAATGTACTTCCATAGTCTGACTTAATATTTGTTTATATTTGTGAAAATCTCTTTTATATTAGTGTAGGTAATGGAAGAGTCGACTTGGAATCTAGCTTATAATTGCTTAGCAACCAAGTTAATTACTTTATTTTTAATATATACTATTTTAGTTTTTTCAATAGGGAAGTAATTAGCGTTAATATCGAGCTTGATTATTATAATAGTTTTCTAATTATTGTATTTAATTTTATCTAATTTAATAAAAGATTTAGAGTATAGTAGGCGTTCGAATTTTGGGGGTTTGGATTTGTAAGGGATAGAATTGGAATATAAGGCAGGTCGATTTTTGTAATATCGAATTACTACGTCTTTATTTTGTAGAGCGACGTTGGCGGATTTAAAGAGCTTTCGAGCTTCGTCGAATAACTTCTCCAATTATTGGTAGTCGTCAAAAGTCTTACATACGAAGTCTAGGGCTTTTTACTGTAATTATTCATTTCTATTTACTAATATAGCTTAAATTGCGGCTTTTTATATATTTCTAGCGATAGAGTGCATATCCTTGTCGTCGATATTATAAAAATCGGATTATTGAAAGCGTTTAATATTTTAAAAAAAAGTCTAATCGATTACGCTATTTGTATAAAAGGATAAAAGAGAGTTATTTCCAATAGAGAGATTTGCGCTATTATTTCTCGTTATTTTGTTAATGTATTTTGTGACGGGCTGAATCACTTGAATAACTCAAGGTACAATCGCGGTATACTATTATTGAACTCGATACAGAACTAAAGTAAGCTCGATGCTGAATCGGACTATAGTCTTGACTAGCGGATACAAAAAATTACTATAGCAACCTTCTAACAATCACCTGACTACCACCTAGCCGAGGGCCTAGCAGCCACCGTATCCCCTCCGTACGACAGCCTAGCCGAGGCCTAGCCTCGAGCTCCCAGGGGCCTAACCCCTTACATTACCCCCCTCCTCCCTTTTTCTCCCTCCCCCATATTACTGCCGGTTCCCTTCCGATCTTTTCTTTCGTATGCCCGTACGGCCCCCTAGCGATACGTAACCTTCTCGCTTTCGAACCTCCCACTGCTCCAAAGCAATTAAGTCCTTAACGAATTCCCATAGTTCCCAAGTAAGCTTTTTATAATTAATCTATTTAATTAAGTACAAATCGGAGCCTCCCCGGCCTCGTTTCTAATCCCTAATTTCGTCGACACTATATTTTTGGTCGTCGTTAACTCGCAGCCTAATCGGGTATAGTTCGATCACTACTTGGCCCTTTAGCGGCTCATTAACTAGCCTTAGTAATCGTGTGGGAAAGACGTCATGGCGACCTAGGGGGACGTCCAGCCTATACGTATGCGAGCCGCATACTTCTCGTACAATGTACTTTGCGTACCGCTAGTCAAGCTTCTTGCTTAGGCGTTCCGTAGCGATATTTTCCAGGCTCAGCCAAACTTTATCCCCTACCTTATACGCCGGGGCTTGGTCTCTTCTCCGATTCGCAACCGCCTTTTGAATCTCCTATACTACTGCCATAAAGGCTTCCGCCATTTCTCGTACATCCTTCAGCTTGCGGAATACGGCGTTTGCTCTCGAGACAAAAGAGTCTCGGGTACGATTCGGCTTTGTTTCGAGGCCAAGCTATAGCACTTCCTAGTTCCAATCGTGAGTTATAAAGAAAGGCGCTACTCCTATAGCGGAGGCGTTTCGGCCATTAATCGCCTTTACTCCAATTAGCAAGTAGTTTGCCTAATCGTTTTAGGCCTAATTAACTAGCTCCTTTAGTACTGTCTCGACGACTTTATTCGCCCGCTTTATAAACCCGTTAATCTCGGGCGAGAAGGAGGTACTAAGTCGGCGTTATATTTAAAGCAAGTCGCATAACCTTTTCTAAAACGCGCTTATAAATTATATTTCTCGATTTAAGATAATAGCTTAAAGCAAATAATAGTAAAGATAGTACTTAATTAGGAACTATTTCGCTATTATTTCGGCTTCGATGTTTTCCAAGCCTTTCGCCACTACTCCTTTGCTTAAACGATCTATAAATACTATTATATTCGTACACTCTTTCGATAAAAGAAGGCTTGTAATAAAGTCTATAGATAATTCGAACTAGACTCGGCTCGATATCGGGAGTGGCTTAAGGAAGCTTTATCTTTTCGATTTTTAGACTTTGTTACTGCTATAGCTATTACAAGCTTTAACGAATTGCCGTATTTCCCTCGATATCCTTAGCCAAAAGAATTGGCGAGCTATTATTGCGTATATAGACTTTCGTCCAAAGTGGACGTATATCGAGGAGTTATATATTTCTTAAAATATCTTTACCTTTATATTCCCCCTCGAAAGGACCTAAATACGGCCCCGGTACGTCAGCTTATTGTCTACAAACACTTCGCACTTAGCTATTAATACCTTTAACTATAGGCTTAGTGGGAATCGTTACTTTTAATTTCGTACGGCTTTCAAAGTCTAAGTGTATTTAAAGTCGCTTCGAACAGCTCCCGGCCAATCCTTAAGCAAGGCCGATATAGCACCTACTTCTCCTTCGTCATCTTCTACTCGAGGGCGACTCGTCCCCGCTACTATTACTCCTCCCTTCCCTATCTATTCTAGCTTAATCAGCTGTATATTCCTTTTTTGCAATCTATTATCGCTTACTTCTTTAAAAAGGTCCTAGTCCCTCTTTAATAGAGCATCTGCCCGGCCGTTATCCACGCCCGAGACGTAAATAATTCGAAAGTTGTATCGAAAGAGTGTTAAAGACTACCTTATTTGCCATTCGATTAACTTTCGTATAGTTATAAAATATTATAAATTTTTATAGTCCGAGTAGACTTCGAACCCTTTTAGACCTCTAAGCTCCGTGTTAAACTCCTCAAGGCTTCGTACGATCACGAGCATTTTTTTATTATAAATCTTGTAATTGCATTTAGCCCCGTTTAGCTTTTGAGAGTAGAACGAATAAGGTACGAATAGGCCCTCTGCATTAGCTTGCAAAAAAGTACCCTCGATACACTAACCTAACGAGTTAGTCTCGACTTATATCTCCTTTTTGTAATTAAATAAAGCCAAAGCCGATTTTGTCAAAAAAATCCTTTTTAGCTATTCAAAGGCCTTATTTGCCTAATCTAACTATAAAAACACCTTATCCTTGCAAGTAAGTTCGATCAAAGGCCGAACTAGGTCTAAATAATGGCCGATAAACCTCCGATAAAAGTTAAAGAACCCCAAGAAGCCTTGTACGCCTTTCACAATCGTTAGCGCTTCCCATTCTTAAATAGCCTTAACTTTTTCAAAGTCTATTCGAATGCTTTCCCCTGCTTCGATAATAAAGCCCAAATACTTAATTAACTTAATCTCAAACTCGCACTTCTCGATATTACACTATAAGCCAGCAGCCTTAAGCCGCTTTAGAACCTTTTCGATATATTTCCAATGCTCTTTCCGAGACTTCGAAAAGATAATAATATTATTAATATAAACTAAGCAAAAATCGTCCAAAATATCCCTTAGCATCCAATTAATATAGCGTTAAAAAGTACTTAAAGCGTTCGCTAAGCCAAATAGCGTAATAAGCCACTTATATAGGCCGAACCTACTTCGAAACGCTATCTTCCATTCATTGCCTTCTACTACTCGAATCCGATGAAAAGCTGCAATCACATCCAGCTTCGTGAACTATTTAGCCTTAGTAAAGCTCCGAAGCGTCTTTTAAATTAGCGGCAGCGGGTAACGGTCCTTACGGGTCAGCTTATTCAAAGCTCTATAATCAACACAAAATCTAAGGCCTCCTCCCGGCTTCCGTACGAATAGTATTGGAGCCGCTACGGGGCTATTACTAACCCGAATAAACCCTTTGTCAAGCAGCTTAGTAAACGTCTTCCGCAAAACAAAGAGTTCATCTCTAAATATTTCGTACATTAGCCCCCAAAGCATCTCCGATACTATCCCGTCCTCTCTTCGCTTTAATTCGATAATGTAATCGATTCCTTTGCCTTTATATAAAAGTAGCTTATCCGCGTCGTCCCGATTAAATACCGATAAATACCCAAGTAGGTGCGAGGGCAGCTTAGTCCTAGGATCCAAGTAAGTCTTTAAATGTAGCGCTTTATCGATATCCCACATCGTAGCTAAAAACACTTATACCTTGCCCCCCTTCCGATTCTTTACCATATACCAAGCAGCAGCTGATATAAGTCGAGCCGGCTCGACACCCTTCAGCTCACGTTCTACTATGGCCTAGGTGCGTACAATTATTATAAGCACCCCGTCGTCCTTCCCGTCCTTTTCATCCTTCCGATACTGCCTCGACCCACGCTTGATTCGTAGTCGCTTCCCTTTTTTGTCAATCTTGACACCTCTTTTCCTAATTTAAGGCATGCCCAAGAATATATCGTACCCTTTTAGAGAAGTGATATAGAACCACACTCTCTTTTAGTAACTTTTAAAGTCAATATCGACTACGATTATCTTTTAGATAAGTCGCTTAGCTTTCTTATCGTCAAACGCCTCCATTTAAAAGAGTTTAATTTATATACGCTTTAAATTCAATCTCGTGGCATAAGCGAAGTCACAAAGTCTATAGTATAGATATCCAATATCTACTATAGTTTTAGTAAAAGAGCTGTAATTAACTAAGGTAGACACGACTATAAGTTCGTAATGCATATCCTTCTTAAACTCTCCCCACTCCTCCCGCAAAGCCTTCGATTTCCCTTTGCTTCGTACGCGATTTTATATAAAGCTTACTCGTTTTCCAAGCCCGACTTAAAGTTAGAACTCAATTCCTTAATCCTTTTATTCTACTCGATGGCTTTACGGACCCGTTTCGATGCCTATTCGAAGGCAGTAGCGGCCGCCCTAGGCCTTCTCGGCTGGAGTGATGGCTTCTTCGCAAAGCCTAAGGGGCACCTGGCAATGAAGTGGCTGGCATCGCCACATCGAAGACATTCGTTCGCCGTACGGCGCTATTTTAGCACCTCCTTTGACATTTATTTGGCTAAAGTCCTTGACCTGTCGTTCGGCGACCGATTCGGGCCTAATCCGTACGCGACTCGAGGTATAGGTTCCCAGTCTATTTCGCCGCCTCGTTCTAGCTCGCTATGGAGCTTGGCCCATGTCCTATGCTTACTACCGAGTCGGTCTAATTCCGTAAAGTTGTCGAATATTCTTCGTAGCTAGTTGACGAAGTCTTTGTACTTAGCAGGCTCCTCGATAACTACTAACTTCTCCTTGATTTTCCTAGAGACTGCTAATCGTAAATAACCCTTTCGAACCCCGTTCGAAAACTCCCACTCTTTTACTTTTAGTAGCTTTTACTCGAATTCCTATAGGAATTCTTAAAAGGGCTAGCTTCTTTACTTTTTGAAGTTAATCTACTCCAAAGCCCTTTAAATACTTTAGGGATTATTAAACGCTACATCTAATTAAATAAAGAAATCCTCGACTTTAAAAAGTTTCTACCTCGCTTCGGCCGAGGCTAGCCATGGGAAAATCCGCTCAAATGCCTTGCCTACAAAATATCCGTAATCGTACTATACCTTCTCTATCTCCCCTCTAATAGCTTTCGAATCGATCCTAAATTTAATCTAAAAGTAACCTTTAAATACTAAATACACTGTACAATCCTATCCGTCGAACTTATTTAAATAAAATAAAAAATGTTTAGGCTTCCGATTCCTCATCGATTCGCCCCCGTGCCGTTTTACCTACTATAATGCTTATATCGCAAATAGTTCGAATATAGTAAACGTACGAAAAGCAGCCCGAATATTATTTAGGCTCTACAGCAGCTGGGCATTAATCTCTTGTTGCTAGCGGTATTATTCCCATACCCATTCCCCATTCATAATTTGCCTTTAAGGCCCCGAATCGCCTCCGTTTATAATATCTATTTATAGCTCCATTATTTTATTTATCTCTACACCCCTTTTTAACTCGTGAGCGAATCGATATCGTTCCAATACTATTCCGATATTTAATTTTATAGATTCTATTCCAATATTTAATTTCGTAGATCCCGTTCCAATATTTAATTTTATAAATCCCATTTTAATATTTAATCTTATAAATCCCGTTTCAATAATTTTCCTCTAATATAGATCTCAGCGTTTTTCGAGTCGTGACTAAGTCGATATATATACGGCGTCGTTTCGTAGGCTATTCGTGAAAGGATCGAGTTCAAAATATAACGGGCTAAATTACCTAAATAACTCAAAGTGTAATCGCAATATACTATTATTAAACTCGATATAGAACTAAAGTAAGCTCGGTGCTAAATCGGACTATAGTCTTAACTAGCGAATACAAAGAGTTACTATAGCAACCTTCTAACAGTCACCTAACTACCACCTGGCCGAGGGCCTGGCAGCCACCGTATCCCCTCCGTACGACAGCCCAGCCGAGGCCTAGCCTCGAGCTCCCAAGGGCCTGACCCCTTACATATTTATAATATGGAAAAGGGGTCTACTATTAAATAGTGTAAGTAAATCTTCAACGTATAGGAGCTAGCAACTCGTGAGTCGAAACTACATAAGAAACAAAATTACGTAAAAGATTTTAGGTTTATATATCTAAATAGGCAATATAAAGGAGTTCCACGTAGGGGAAACAAATTCTCGCGGAGGGGAGAATACAAAGGGCGTTACCGTTCCACGTAGGGGGATTAGTATCAAACGCTACAAGCTCTCGTAGAGGAGTTTGTACTATTGTGGACGTTTTTCCAAAATTATAATACTTCGAGTTTTGGCGTATACGCGGGATAATAGATTTATTAAAGTTTTTTATAAAAGATTGAGTGAGTATTGGTCTTAGTTATTGTGTGAGGAACGAGTAAAGCAAATTATACAGTTGTATTCAAGAATCTTCCTTTGAGCCTGCAGGACAAAGCATGGAAGGCGCTAGTCCTAATCTGGCAATCCTAACCCTTTGTATGCCTTGGTGACCGATATTCGTCACATATAGCAAATATTTTCTTATACTTCTCGGATTTCGTCTCGTTAAAAAAGCTTAAGCCAAGATTCTTTCCTTTTAAAAGTTTTAATTCTCCAAAGCTCCTACGTAATATTTTTATATTTTCGGCTGCAATTTCAGCAATATTTAGAGAAAGTCCTAAAGTAGAACTATTTATTAATATAGGCAAGTCTAGGAGCTGGGGGTATATGGCCGCGTACTATTCGAGTATTTTATAAATAGCGTACTTCTAGCTTTTATTTTCGAAGTATAATTCGGCTTTTTCGAATTAGTCTATATAATTAAATCTCGTTAGAATTAAAAGCTTCGTCTCGCTCTATAATTCGCTATTAAATTCTATATCGATAATGGATTATAATACGAGAAAAGGAGTAAAGTATATGGAATTTAGACTATTGGAACATAATTTAGATTTAATAAATTTATAAACTTGTTCGAGTATTTTTAAGCTGTCGAATCGTAGCCTAAGTATAGTTAAATCTACAAATTAATTCGATTAACTAGTTTATTATATAGTAATAAAAGTTGAATTATTTTATAATTTATCTTTTTCATTATTGAAATAGCACTTTAATCCCAATACTTTCAATCGTATAGCCTTGCCTATTTCTTCGTGTAAAGGGTCTAGGACTTTTACAATTCGTAGCGCTTTCTAATTAAATCACTTATAGTAATACTTCTATACTTGTTGGCTGCTGCTCCCCTTTAATTAAAAGTTTTATTAAATTGCTTACTAGCTTTTAGTCGCCGACACGAGAGGGTTTTAAAAGCAATTAATTATTAATTATTAAATAGCAACTAGGCATTATAACTTATTAAGTTAGACTATGGAAGCACACTATATAAATGATATATTAACTAAAGTTAAGGATTCTAAGTACAGCCATTTAGGGGGTTTTATCTCTCGCTCCGGAACTACGTTCCTCCGAGAGCCAAACCTATTCCGGAAGCCCGACGCGGTACGACGGCTCTCCCCTAAATTACCTAACTAGATCCTATGGCCAGATCTGCCACTTACTCTAATAATTAATAATAATAAATATCGGTTTTTGCGAGTAATTTTATTTAGTTTATAATAATCGATGTAAAATCGAAGTTTTTTTTTTAGCTTTCGTATGAATAGTATTGGAGTAGCTATAAAAAAATTGCTTACTTGTATAAATCCTTTATCCAAATATTTAATTAAAATCTTTTTTAAAATTAAAAGCTCGTTTTATGATATATTATATAAAAAATCCTAAAGTATTTTAGAATCTTTTCTATTTTATTTTTCGAATTCGATTTTATAATTTATTCCTTTACTATATAATAAAAAAAGTTTATTAATTTATTTACGATTAAAAACGTTTAAAAAATTAAAATATTACTTCGATAACTTTATATAAGGATTAGTTTTAGCTTTCATTTATAGCGTTTTTGTAATATTTGTAAAATTAATTGCAAATACTTCCATTTTATTATATTATTTTCTCGAAAATAATTTATTAAATATTATAGTTAAAATAGTAATGTAATTTAAATTATATAAGATTTTAGTAATATAGTTTTATGTAATAATTCCGATAAATAAGATTTTAATTTCTAATTAAAAAGTATTAAATCGTATATTTTATTTAATTATTTATAATATATCAAAGATTAAATTATACAAAATTAATTTAAAAATAATATAAAAATAAATTTTGTTTTCGAGATATTTATCGATATTTATTAATATAATTATAACTTTTATAATATAGTTTTTGGACTTGGATTCGAATTCGATAAAGTATCGTCGATTTTTTATTTAAATATATTCGAGTTAATATTTAATAGCAAAGCGAGAATTAATAAATCCATATAATAAATACTTCGTATTTATTAATATATTTGTAAAATAATTTCCATTAATTAAAATAGAAATAAAAAAAGAAGAGCTATTTATAAATTTTTGAAATTTAGGCTATTTTTCGGCTATAATTATTTTTTTTATACGTTTTTAATAACGTTTTTTGCCAAAAGCTATTTTTTTCCCGAGCCTTCG
The DNA here is from genome assembly GCA_003988865.1 of Phialocephala sp. D728. Classification (NCBI taxonomy): domain Eukaryota; kingdom Fungi; phylum Ascomycota; class Leotiomycetes; order Helotiales; family Mollisiaceae; genus Phialocephala; species Phialocephala sp. D728. The sequence continues at coordinate 132,337 of QYAJ01000080.1, read as the reverse complement.
TTTAAGTTTATAATTATTTTTTCGTTATTATCGTTCGTTTCGTTCTTTAATCGAATTAACGACTTTTTTTTCTTCGTTCTTTTTATAACTAATGCTACTTGGACTAGCTTTATACGAGACTCTATTTTAATCGTGAGCTTTGCATTATAATCTCGAACTTTATAATTCGAATTATTATATTTTAAATAAAGACTTTTTCATTTCCTTCGATCGATTTCGTTATCGAAGATTTATCGAGATTCTTTTGGCTTTATATAAATAGTAAATACGCCCGTCGTCGGTTTTTAATTTATTATATTAAAAGCCAAGCTTTTAGCTCGAGTTAAAATATTCGTATAATTATTCTACTTCTATTTAAAGTTATTTTTCTTTTCCTTAATTTTATTTAGCTAATCGAACGTTATACGTAGCTAGGCGTAGTACTTTTCGTATATAAATTCTTTTTGGATCCCTATTATCGCTATAAATAAAGCCATTAAAATAGCTATTTTTAAATAGCTTTTTTTAACATTATTCGGCTAACTTTAGCCCTCGATTTCCAAAAGCAATCGATCGAATTAATTAAAGAAATTAAAGAAGGAAATAAACTTTTATTTAATTTTATTAACTTTTCCCAAAGCTTTTTCCTTTATATAAAAGTCTCGAAAAGCAATATTTATTTAATGAAAAAAAGCTTCGATTATAAAATCGTTTATACATTATATATATTCTATTTAAAGGAAAACTTTATTTGCCTCTTCGCTTTTTAATTATTCGAATCCGTACTACATTTACTTTCGTACGCCTCTAATCGTTAATTTATCGATTTTAATTTTCGTTTATAATAAGCCGGCAAATTAAAAGTATAAAGCTTTATTTACTCTATTGTATTTCGTTACATTCGGCAAAGTGGGCTTTGGTTTTCGTGTAGGCTTTTCTATACGAAGAGCTAGTATAACAAGAACGTCGATATTTAAAGCTATTATATTTGGAATTAATCGTTCACAAGTTTAATCGTTCGATATTTAATTTAGCCGATCGGTAATTAGGGCTAATTGCTTCGTTTAATAATTAAGTAGATTTATTAATTATATGGGGGCTTAACTATTCTAATTATTTTAACTACTCTACTAATTATTTTGAAAAGGGTCCACGTCCATTATATATTATCGATTTGTACGTGCGTCGTTCGTTCGAGTGATCGTTTGTATATACCACAGCTAAGCTTCGTATAAGAGGCTTAAGGCGTTTGTGGGTTTTCTTCGTGGGTGCGGCGGCCAATGTTTAGGCCTTTTCTAACTTATCGTGGGTGCGGCAACCAATGCTGAGGTCTCTTCCGATTTATCGTAGGTGCGGCAGCCAGTCTTTAGACCTTGAGGCTTCTTCCGATTTATCTTCGTCTTTATACGACAGCTAAGCTTCGGAGAAGGGGCTCAAAGCGTCTGTCGGTTTCGTATTCGTGCGATAGCTAAACTTCGGGCGAGAGGTTTAAGGCGTTTATTGTATGCGTATAATAGCTGAACTTCGGATAAGAGGTTCAAGGCGTCTATTAACACGTCTTTGTACGTAAAAATAGTTATTCGGCGCGAACGCGATTAAAACTATTCTCTTTAAAACCTAGTAAAAGAGTGGAAGAAAAGTTAATTCTAATATCACGAGTTGGATGTAATAAGTTAAAGCAAGAACTTGATTATATTTACAAAAAGAATTAACTAAGGAAGAAGGTTTTGCTATTTTCGTACGAGTCCTTACATAAGGGCTCGAGTGGTGCATGCGGTGGCCTGCGCGCCTCGAAGCCACGTAAACCTCACGCAGTCACGTGCCGGCTATCTGCGTAGTAGCATAGCCACATACGGGTTCAACCCATCATACTATTTACATGTATGAAGTATAGATAATACAAAAACTATTAATTCATGATTATTTAGCCCTCCATTATTAAGGATGCCTTTAAATAATTCTGACGATTATTGATTATTACGACTTTACGACTTTACGACTTTATAGCCTTTTTCGATTATATTTTCGTATTAAAAGATACCGGTACTGTATTCGTTTTCTTGCCCTAGGAAGACAAGTGAGCTATAGTTGAGCCTTTATACTTTGGAAACTCCTGCACTTCGACATTGATCACTAGGCTTTGTATTAGTAAGACGGGTAGCTAGTGTCGAAGGGCGAGGTTTCCAAGGTGTAAAGGGCCCGACTATAGGTCATTTGTCTCCTAGGGCAGGAAACAAATACTGTACTGTAACTCTTAGTATCAGAATATAATCGAAGAAGGCCGTAAAATCGCAATAAGGTAATAATTAATAATCGTTAGAATCATATAGGGGCATTCTTCATTGTGAGGAGGCATAATAATCAGGAATTAATCATCTGTATTCATACTGTCAAAGCTGCCTGCATGCTTTCGAGAAAGGGGAAAACCCCTTTTATTTACAAACTACCCCTATTTGACTAAGTTCAAGTCTCAGCCTAAGCCGAATCCATGGAAAGGGATAGTTCTTGCAAGAACGGCAAAATACTATATAGAAGGTAAAATGAATTTTCACCCCGCCACACTAGTATATGTAGAGATGTCCTCGAAAGAAGTAAATTATTATTTGTCGAGAATTATTCTTTAATGACTCACGTTTTTTTGAATTGTAATTATGAATCATATTTACATTGCGCAAAAATTAGACCCATGGGTACTTAATGCCACCCCAGTTTTCTATTAAAGCAGAGTGTTTTTTTTATAGAGAAGCTCGCGGAACTAACAAATACTAGCTTTATTCGTGCTATAGATCGCAAAAGTCCGTATCAAAATTGAGCGAGCATTACTAAAAGTGCTCGTCCTCGTCCTCGTGGGTACCGGCGCTCGCGCTGTCCAAAATAAGCGACACACTAAAAAAAAGTTGCCAACTTCAATACTCTACTCTTGATAAATGAGACGACATAAAATCCCCAAACCAGGCTGCAATTAAAGAGAAAAGTAATACACATCGATTGGTACTAGTTTTGTAGTATTCAAATTAGATTTGCTGTCGTCATGGGCTGTTGAACTCGGCTGTTAATTTGATGTTTCTCGGTCTCGCCTGTTTGGTGTGTCGAGCCATGGGTACAATTTTGTTCATGCTCCTATTTAAGAAACTCCCCTCCCCTCACACAAATCTATTCTACCTTTCTTCTTCTTCGACCTTTCCCATTCACAACACTTTCTTCAACATTTTCCATTCACAATACCTTCTTCAACCTTTCCCATTCATAACATCTTCTTCGACCTTTCCCATTCACAACACCTTGACAACGTTCCCCTCAAATCTTCTGAGTATTTTCTCTTCAGCACCTCGCATCACTCACAACCGTCAGTAAAATGGCATCCAGCTCAAGCTCGATGCTGCAACCTGCTTCATTTGGAGGATACGGCAGGCAGACCGGTATTTACGGAGGACTTGAAGGTGTCGAGTTCGCTGCTAGGTGCCCTCCAGATGTCCAGAAAGGTACAAGAATTGTTGCGGTCTGCGGCATACCGGGACTTAAGGCGGCTCCACAGGATGATGGATGGTTCTTTTCGGACTTTTTCTTATTTTATCAGATGCTAGGCTCTCGACGTGCGTGCAAGTTCAACATTTTCTCCCTTCTCTTCATATTTCGCCTCCATTGATACTAACACAAGCGTAGCTGAACTACCCAATCAACTATGGCTTTCAAGCTGCTCACCCAGCGATCTTATCCGCAAACACGAGCGTTATCTCCACGGACCTGCAAATGGAATCGCAGGGGATCGAAGAGTTGTCATGAACGAGAAAATGCTTCCTAAAGACGAAATGCAGGCCGGCTTTCGTGTTTTCGAGCCAAAAGATCTCCTTAAGAGATTTCTTGCAACTCTGAAATCTGAGATCAGAGAAGCAGCTCGAACCAAGCAGCCAGTCCTGGTACTGATCTTTGGGCATGGAGAAGAGAACACTTCTGGGATTTTTATTGGCTGTGATGAAGGCGGCTACTTGAAATTGACTCGGGCAAGGCTCGCTTCTGTGTTGCGAAAGGAGGTTCAAACGACTATGATTTTGACATCGTGCTACTCAGGTGGCTGGCTTATGAAGCCAAACCTGAACAAACACTTCGACGTCAAACCTGCATTCAATCACTCCTTTCTCACGGCAGCGGGTGCCCAGAATACGAGTCTTTCCTGGTCACTAAGCCAGACCGTTGGACGACAAGCTGGAGGAAGTATCTTTGCAACATGTCTTCTCCATTCCATCATCACGGCCTCTGATAGAACAGAGGGCTTCTACAGCAGGGAAAAAGTTTCCTTCGAGGAATTGAACGATAAGGGACAACCCACTGGAGGAGACATGAAGGGAAAACTCGTCAAAGTACAAGAAGATGACGAGGGAGAAGAGATTTCTTTTTCGATGACCGCCTTGACACAACAGATCGTCTACGAATGCGAAGCACGATATGGTTCACTATGGGAAATACACAATTTTTCCTTTGCAGCTCAAGATGACCTTTGGACCCAAGCATGGGGGAAGCGGACTGGACTTCCTCTCTTGAACTACAAAGAGAAGTGGGAAAGCCTGCCAGAAGCTCCACCGATGAAGAAGATCTACCCACTCGCTGGTCCCCTTGCTGGCTCCATCATATCCAAAAGCCCCGAAGCTCTCCATAATATCGTCAAAATCAAAGCGACGAGATACATGAACTCGAATCCGGGCCCGGATAATGCGGGTTGCAACACCGACTGCCATCCCAGGTTCTACAAGTTGATCGAAGGAGCTCGTTTAGACTTTGACGAGCTTTATCGCCTTAACGAGATCTTAGACTACAGACAAGGTCAAATAGGGCTAGCAGAAATCTACTGCTACGCCCTGGAGATCGGTGTGCCGGAAGATCGACAGGTGGGCCAATTTGACGAATTCGAATGGGAGGGTTCCCAGCTCAAAGCGAAAAGCGAAAGATCTACCGAGCGTGCGAAAGTTGCCATTGACCTCTTGGAGAGATTTTATACGATCAGGGGCTGGATGATTCAACTTGACATCTTCGACTCTCCACGTCCTCAGCAAGGGCTTGGTTATCCTAAGCCGATGACCTATCTGGCTGCGAGGTTAGCGGAGAGTCTGATGCCAAGCCAGCAGATCCATAAGAAGTTAGAGGATCTCTTGCAATGTACGTATTCTTTGCCCAGCCGTGATTCCGATATTTTCTAACTCCGGCGTAGATAGGTTAGAAGAGGCAAGACGCGCAGCTCGCTCGCCTCTTGGGGTAGCTGTTCTCAACCAGCCCGAGATCAAAACGATGCGAGGACGGCTGTATAACACGGTGGGCAAGCTGAAGCACAGATTGCGGTCTTTATCACCACAGAAAAGATCGCCGAGGATGGAGGGTGAGAGCTAGGAAGGGTCGACATGATAATGCGAGATTCGGAAAGGGGCTTTGGTTTTAGTACACTCTGTAAATGCGGGGTGGTCGCTGAATTCAAAACACGTGGCGATGTGGTAAATCTTGCTCAGGATGATCCGGCCGAATCAGGTGAGCTGCCCAAGGTGCTTAAGTTTTAGTTTTTTTATTTTTATTTTTATCAATATCTTACTCAAAATCAATTCTACTTAACTTAATTACTCACAAGTTAATTTAAATTAATTAATTAATTTTAGTCACGCTAATAGTGACTCTTCAATATTCTTCGGCAGTAAGGGCATCTAAAATGCTGTCTCTTCCTCCTATTACATCAAATTCTGATTTGGTTGTAGTTGTGAAGTTGAATATAGCCTCAATTCTAAGCCCTAGATAAGAAAGATTTCGTACTGTCTACCAAAATCTCCGCCTTGATAAGTCTTGAAACCGTGCCTGCCAATTCCTTGTGCTATAACCTCGTCTGATAATGATCTACACCCAGCTTGTACGAGCCCTAGTCTCTCTGTGTGAAAAATCCCGATGCGCTGGAAGTGCTGTTTCCTCCCTACAGCAGGGATTAACACAAGGCCCAGCAGCTTTTCGCTATCCAGCCTGAGAGGTAGAAAATATACTTCCACCCCGAACGTTTCCGTCGTTCCCCACTCAAAGTCGTGGCTCAACTCCTTCTGATATCGGGCTACATCTAGATTGACAGACATACCTGCTCGATGCAATCGCAACCCATTGCGACTTGTAGCAGTGTCGGCAGCTCGATCCATGTCATATTTGTTCCACAACGCAAGACTCTGAGTATAAAATATGGCGTCTTCGTGGGTTCTGCACCATAGTTTTCCGTCCGCTTCGATGGAGTGTTCTTCTTCGTATGTATGCGCTCCGGCTGTGGAAATGAGAACCTGGAAATGGGGTGTTTTTGCATCTTTCACAGCCAGTTCTGCCGTGAAATAATTGAGATATCCGGCTGCGAGCGAGCAGGAGATGCGTAAGATCGCACCATCAACGCGGCCAAACCTGTCGCTGCTCCCCATTTGAACATTGGCATTGAGGAGCTTGAATAGGGTCTTCGCTTCCGGATCTCGCTTCGGTTGCTGCAGCACACCAGCATCAATCGATGCCCATGACCAGCTCGGTGCTCGATAAGGTTTAGGACGAGAAAGACAGCCTTCTTCCCGGCTGTCTCTTTGCCAGAGCAAATCTTCCTCTAAGAAGGATTCCCACAGTCCGGCAAGGTACCGTCCTCCGATCTTGTCCTGTAATCGTTTCGCGATCGACGAGATGGCAACCAGCTTGTCCGTCCCGACCGTCAGGAAACACCTGCTATACATCGCCAGGACCTCGTTCCACAGCTGGTGCACCTCGTCCGGGGGAGCAGAATCGGCCAGGTGCAAGGCCGCGGCGAAATCTTGCTTGAACTCCGTGTTCCACATACTCGAGAGGTTGCCGCGAGGGAATAGTTCGGACGAGGTGTGCTGAGCGCATTCCCAGTACGACTGGCTCTTGCCGAAGTGGAGGATTCGAGGCGACAGAAGTCTTTCCTGCAACACCCACGCGCGTTTGCTGAGGGGAGCTTCGGCAACCTCATCTTGCCACAAATAGTTATTGAAAACCGTGAAGCCGGAACTGACACCGTCGATCAATAACCGGATGTAGCACGATAATGGCGGCCGTGGGTGTTGTCGTCGGTCATGGAGGCCGTCTATAGCAGCAGTGCCCGATAAGTTGAGGACAGAGCCTGCATAGACGTTCCCCATATCGGCAGACTCGGTCGCCCAATCAGCTTCGTCATCTTGTATGATGCAAAGAGCGTCAATCCAAAGATAATCGATACCCAAGTATCGAGAAATGTTAATGGCGTCTTGGAATGTCGGAGACAAGCTATTCATATCGATGCCTTCTTGCATATGGGTAATATTTCCCTGCAGCAACCTAATCTGATGGTCGCCAGGTCTCCAACGATGACTGAGCGTAATATATTCAAGTGCTGAGTCGCTTTCGGATGTCAAATACAAACAAACTTTGTTCGATTCGGCATCTTGAAGGCTGAGGAGACGTGTTGGTGACTTAAATCTCCGGCTTGATTTTACTTTACATTGCTCATGCTCCCCTAGACAGCGTCGCAGGGCTTTCTTGGCAAATTCCGCTTCTAGGACATCCGATCGAAGAGTTTGATTGGCATATGCATCTAAAGCTCTTTCGCCTTCGGTAGTAGCTAAATCCATATTAGATAAGATGGTTAGTGGGGAATTTTGCTACTTACAACAGTGCATAAATAGGCTCTGCGAAATTTCAACGTCGTGAAGCTTTGCATTCCATCCGAGCCTGCAGAACTGGTCACCAGTTCGAACAGAAATATTGATCTCGACCGGTTCTGGCTCCGAACAAGGCGGCAAGTTTGCCGTCTCCCAGTTGCACACGGTGTTTAATCCATCTACAGTGAGGTTGTTTCGGATCAATGAACAGAGGCAGCAATCGTTGGAAAGTATGCAACCAATAAGGCTGGCAAATTTCCGCGTTCTAGTTAGACCAGACGTCACCCATTCACCGGCTAGTATGTCGGTAGGAGTCAGCCTGATATTAGATGACGAGGTCCATATTCTGTCGTCTGTAATATCAGATTCAAAGATGGCCCTACATGGTCGACAAAGTCCCCGGTTTCCCACGAGCTGCTGGACCCAGGCTGGGATTTTCAGCTCTGTTTCATCGATTTGCTGAATGAGTGCTTCTTGGGACTTATAATCCTGATATGTTAGCATAGCGATGCTATAATATAGGGGTGAGAGGTGGAAGAGTGATGAATGCCTCGGAGAACGGAGATTGTTGATGGGTTTGGTTCCAATATCAGCTTCCTAGGCAGCAGCAAAGCCACTTTTCACGTGCGACACCTTACTTACCCTACGACGGCACACCACAACAAAAGGAACAATGCTGATTTCACACCAGTTTTGACATTCGCCCCTCACTAACTCATGCTTCGGCCCGCTATATTCAATGCTTTAGCGCACTGCACCCTATACTCTAGCACACTATACCCTATACCCTTGGGTACTGCAATACGAAAGTGCGCAGTGGACTAAAGTATAGAGTGCAATGCGCTGAAGCACAGGGTGCAGTGCACTGCAGCATAAAGTGTAATGCGCTGAAGCATAGAGCGAGTATGGTGTGCCAAAATATTGAATGCGATTTGAATAAATTTGAGGGGTATTTTAAATAGTGCAAAGTAGCTTGTACACACTACTTCATTTTGGTATTCAAGTTTTTATTTTCGTATTTTCGTATTTTTATAATAATAATTATTGAAGTAAATAGTAAAAGTATATTATAAATTCTGCCAAAAAAAAATCTATTTATTCCCTATCTTCCTTTTGTTCCAAAAAGTGAGCGGAATCCTTTATTACCTATCTCAAAATCCTGACCTTTAGATATAAATACCGCTTCCCTCTCCGCCTCTCCCTTTCCTTTCCCTTCTTCTTTTATGCAGGGCAAAACCTCTAACCCTACTTTAATAAACCCACGGTCCATTCATCAACGTCTCTCTAAACACCTCATCTCCCGGCTTCGAATACTTCGGCAAGCCTACATATCCATTCAACCAATCCAACACCGTCTTATGCCACACCAAACTATTCTCCGCATTCAACACCCAATGATTCTCATCGGGAAAGCTCAAGAGTTTACTCGGCACCCCCTTCGACTGCAGGACATTAAAAGCCGCCAGTCCCTCCGCAATCGGCAACCGATAATCCAGCTCGTTATGAACGATTAGTTGTGGAGTGGCCCATTCATCCGTATGATTCGCGGGGTTCCAGCGCGCGTAGTTATCCCATGCGTCCCACAACGTGCCGTTGAAATCGTGGTTCATGAACCAGAGTTCTTCAGACGAGTATTGGGAGAGCGTGTTGAAGGATCCGTCGTGTGCGAAGAGGGCTTTCATTTTCCGACCTAGGTCGTGCCCTTGGATCCAGTAGATCATGTAGCCGCCGTACGAGGCTCCGAGGGCGATGGAGCGGTTCGTGTCGACGTAGGGGACGTGCTGTGAGATGTAGTCCCAGCCAAGGACGAGGTCGTTGTAGGGACGGCCACCCCATTGATTTTGGATGCCGTCGGTGAGGGCTTGGCCGAAGCCGAAGGAGCCGGTCGGGTTGAATGCTGCGACGACGTAGCCTTGTTCGGCGTACACCATCATGTTCCAGCGGGTGCTCCAGGCATCGTCTGTTGAGCCTTGGGGTCCGCCGTGGACGTAGAAGGCGAGTGGGTAAGTCTCGTTTTCTTTGAAGAATGATGGTCGGATGATCCAAGTGTGCACCAGGTAATCACCATCGCCTTTGTAAAAAGCTTCAGAGACCTGGCTTTTCGACAAGCCATATTTAGTGCCGTTTTCGAGATTTGCAGAGATTAAATCGATTCCGGAAGATGCATTAGTTGCAGCTGCAGCAGAAGGATCGACAGCGAAGTAAAGTGAGTTGTCGATGAAGCTTGTGCTGCTGATGAGTAGTTTGTCGTCACCCAACCATCTCACGTCTGAGAGGGCACCATCTTTGAAGACCAATTTTGGAAGCTCCTTTGCTGCTTCAGGGTCTGCTGAAAGGCTGAACAGTCTTACACGGGCATAGTCTTCTGAAGCTGCATAGAGAGTCTTGCCATCTTGACTCCAGAAGATAGATCCTGGGCTTCGATCCCATGCTCCAAGTCCGTCTTCGGAGGCATAAAATTCGGTTGCTGTGAGGTCGTTTGTGACATCTGAAACCAAAAAGACTCGGTTCTTGTCGCTCTCATAAGAGATACCCTTTTGGCGGACGAAGGCGATTGATGGAGCGCAGGGTGAAAATACGACTCCATCAGATGCGCCCTCAATGCCTGGAGTACCCACAATCTGAGGCTTTGGTGCTGGCTCCGTGAATGTTGTCAAGGGGAGATAATAGACATCTGACTTGGTGGTTGTGGCCTGGTTCAAAGTGATGTCCTTGGCAATGAACACAAGACCGTAAGAAGAGACATCGTAGCTGCCAAGATCAGCATATCGTGTGGCAAAATGGAAGCGTACTTACTCATCTGTGCCACCAAATGGCGGAATGGGTGATTCCATACCAGTACCATTGAGCGCATTGACCGGCTCGCCGAGCGTGTATGCAGCACTTCCATTCGTGGTTGAGGTCGAAATGGTGGTATACCAAATGCTATTTCGCTGAGGTGTGAGATCTGAACAGCGTAAGCAAAGATATCGGCTCTCAGAATATCCCAAAACTCACAGGTATCCCAATGCCTGACAAAGATCTGAGTATACATCCTGCCAGTAGAGACGGGCGTCTCAGCAAGAGCAGAGTTGTAAAGAGTTCCGTTTGGCGCAGCTGTGCCGGAGAATGCGATGGCGAAAGTGCCATTTTCGAGATCAGCAAGCTTGATGCCACTGACGGAACCTGGTATTGAGCCTGCAGAGGTTGGCCTAAGAATATCAGCCAATTTCCACGAAGCTGGATAGTACGGGACAGCGTCGTCGAAGCCATCCAGTGTTTTGGAGGGAGAAATTACTTTGCACTTGGCTTCGTTGCATCGCCAACCAGCAGACTCATGGTGCCATCATCCTCAGACACGGTCCACAAAATGGTGTTCCCATCACCTAGCCAAGTAGCCTCGCCAATGGCACTAGAGTTGCTGAACAACCAAGACGAGCCATTGGACAAGTCCATAACATAAAGACCATGAGCATTCTTATGCGTCTGAAAGCTATGCGTAGAGAGAGTATACAGTGCCAGTGATCCCTCAGAATTAGGCAATGCCGTCCCTCTTCGTGGAGCGCTGAGCATAGCTTCCGGAGTGAACTTTGTAGAATTCGTAGCATTTACAGTAAACAAACTCGAAAGCAAAAGAAAAACAATCGCCAACAGCGACTTCACGAACGTGGCCATTTTGACCAGACTGAGAACGGAACAGAATCGTTGCGCACTTGCACAACCATGAACGTGGGAAAAGAGCTTACTTATACCCCAACAGCAAAATTCTATTACAAGAAGTTTCGGTCCCAAGAAATGCCTTACCAAGAATGACAATGGTACTGGCCCGCCGAGACGACGGCGAGCAAGGATGGAGGCTTATTCGCAGATCTGGGTCGTATTTCGTGATGCTGATATTGATGGTCCGAACCTTGATGCAGCAGCTGTTTATCCATAGAACGCGCTTATGGGGCCTGTTGGAAGTGTAGAAAAGCTGGGCGAATGCCGCCAAGATGCCAGGTACCACTGTAAATACAGTGGATAAACACTGCTTCGGGCGGACTGCGGTACCCCGCAGTACTATCCTGTGCGACTCTTACAAGGCACAGCGAGGCCATAATACTCTAGTTGTGCTACTGCCAGAGCATCGAAGAGTCAATTGACCCATGGTATGATGAATATCGAGTCGGACTGCGCCGCAATCGTGGGTTTTTCCGATCGAATCCTGCTTGTAGAATAATGGCGAAAGAAAAGTCTTCGCCACAATACTTACGATACTTCACGGCGCTCCGGCCGTGATCCCTCTTGAGGCAGGTCAGTGTTTGCTTGGCCTCTTGGCTCTCGGCAGCTTATGATGGTTATCCTCGGTGCAACTATACCAAGACATCCAAGAGATGCACGCCAGTGAAGAAGGCAGGTGTTAAGATAGAGTTCATATCGCAGAGTAAGCACCTTGATATCAAATGATGAGAGTGGGATCAAGGAGAGAAGTTCAAGAAATCGCGAAAGTTGGACGATGATGCTTACATAACGGGTAACCACCTCCTAAGCAAAATTTGGGTTAGCGTTCTAGTGTTGAAGCAGGGAGAATAGCAGTAAATATGTTCTGGCAGTACGAAGACAAACCCACTTCAGCCTCGAATGCAAGTAAGACAGCCAGTTGCAAGAATGGGTGTGGAGTGATTCGGAAGCGGCGAAGCACTTCATTGAAGTATAGAATACACGGCTAACGCTCAAATACAGTGGAGAGTTCCTCTTTGATTACCGTCCCATTACTTTTTTGACTTGTCCTCGCTAGCCTCCGTGACGTTGAGACCCAGACCTTCGGAGTCCAAGAATAGTTTGTTCCTTCCACCAGACTCTTGCAGGATCGTTGCAATGGCTCTCGCGTTCTCAATTCTTTTTAGGTCGACGTATGATCGACTCTTCTTGATGGCATCTCCAATCAACTCAGCAGATCGTGCTTCACCCTGTGCTCGGACAACCATGGCTTGTTTTTCCTGTCGGGCCTTGTCAACGACGAAGGCGGCTCTTTGTGCTTCTTGTTGCGCGACTTGCTTGGCTTCGACGGCAGCCGTAAACTCTGGAGAGAATGCAAGATGCTATAGAGAATTAGCAACTGGCGCCAAATTTCGAATTTGCTAACATACTGTTAGAGAGACATCATCGAGCATGATGTTGAATCTGGCTGCACGCTTGGACAAATTTTCCCTAACTAATTTGGCGACCATCTCACGCTGTGTGATTAACTGACTGGCATTGAATTGTGCCACCACACTCTTCAGTACCTCGTTGACAATCGAGGGAAGGACTCTCTCGTCATAATCAGTGCCTAATGTTCGATATATTTGTGGGAGCGCATCGATTCGAGGTCTGGAGAGAACACGGCAGGTGATGTTCACCATTTGTAAATCTTTTGTGCCAGTGAGAGAGGCAACATTCCGTGGCTTAGCTCGGACATCGTAGTCTATTGGTGTCTCGAACCAGGGGATCCGGAAGTGGGTACCTGTAGACATTGAATGTTAGCAGGAGAGAAGCAGAAGTCAGCATGAGCCCGTACCTTCGGCGTAGATTTCCTTGCCAACACCACTTATTCTAGTATACTTGATAGCTCGGTGACCACCATCGACGTTGAAGAGCGCATTGTTCGCAAGTACAGCAGCTCCTCCAAGAGCTAATAGTGCAATACCACCTGAGAACATTCTGGGCGAGGGTCCACCTCCACCCCGACCAGCAGTGGCCACCTGTCGCTGAAGATTCTTCCACATCTGTTGAGGGTCTGCCATTGTGTCGGAATTGATGTAGGCAGGCGTGGGACGTGGTCGTGAAGCTAGACGTTGGTGATGGGGGAAGCTTGAAATCCCAGAGGCAAAGTCCGAAAGTCCCAATGCTTACTAGTGCATTTGCTAGCTCTCCGCATTTCTTAGCGGAACATGGAAATTAAACCTCCGACATCATTTTTCACATCTTCGCAATCATCGCACCGCCAACTCGAAGTGAATATTGAGCACGAGCCGAGCTGTATTGGGGACTTGGGCAAAGGTGAACGAGATTAGAATAGCCAGAAACACTTTTCCAAAGACTTCTGTGCCATTTCTTCCTAGCGTGAAGGTGACAAGTGATCAAACCTTCACATTCCTGAAGACCTTGCAGTTGCAAGAAAATTGTGATCTCTCCCAGAACCTCCTCTAGCAGATCTAGCCATCATATCGCCGATTTCAAAATGTCCAAACCGCCGTCGAAGTCTGTCTTCGTGGGCAATATCCCATATGGTATGTCCCTCCTTCACTGGACGAAGTCCCACCCTCCTGACAACTTCACAGGCCTCACTGAAGAACAAATTATTCGAATATTCAGCAGCGCGGGGAAAGTGCTTAACTTTCGGCTCGTGTACGATCGGGAGACAGGAAAACCAAAGGGATTTGGTTTTGTTGAGTTTCCAGATTCTGGTGCGTAGTCCCTCCGACTCGAGTTTTCGGTTGACAGAACTGACGCCTTGTCACGATTACAGACTCTGCTGCATCTGCAGTCCGAAATCTGAACGACTACGAGATTATGAATCGTAAACTACGCGTTGACTTCTCAAATGATGGAGGAGAGGAGGAGACTGTGAGCGAATCCCCTCCGACACAATACACCATCTAACATACATAGCAAACTGCACCCACTAACTACAGACCACCGCCTTCTTCTAATGGCGTCTCTGCCCCCCAACCTTTGATCAATTCGAACTCCTCGATCCCTCCTCTGCCTGCAGGCGCCGATCTACCTGCTGGTATGACCTGCCCTGACGCCATCTCCCGAACTCTCAATACTCTCCCACCTGAGCAACTGCTTGATGTCCTCTCGCAAATGAAGACCCTAGCTACTACCGATGCGGCAAAGGCTACCGAACTCCTACACCAAGCTCCTCAGCTCTCATATGCCATATTTCAGGCACTGCTCCTCATGGGCCTGGTGTCTACTGAAGCTCTCAGTTCTGTCGTCGAAGCAGCGTCTACTGCACCCCCTCCTCCTGTACCAACACCCCAGCAACAACAGGCCTACCAAGCCCCACAACCAGGCAATTATCCACCTGGCTACCCACCCCCACCTCCACACATGAGCGGTCAGATGGGCATGCAAATGGGCACACCACCTGTGCAAGGCCAAGGACTGTATCCACCACCTCCCCCGCAGCGAGCTCCTCCGCCTCAACAGCAAGCGCCACAACAACAATTGCCAGATACGGATGCGTTGATGCAGCAGGTGCTAGCAATGCCACAGGAAGTGATCGACAGCTTGCCGCCTGCGGATAGAGCACAACTGCTTGCTTTGAGGGCGAGCTTCGGCAGATAGATATAGAGCTAGCAATCTCTAATTGGGAATTCGGGTAGTTTATTGCACACAATGGCGTATCGCGATGGTTACTAGGGATTTGTGGTCAAATTACCCCAAATGGCACACAAAAGCCTGGACGCGTTGAGACATTTTCTCTCTTGTGCTTTGTATAACTAGAGGATGCATTCTAAGCATGGGACGTCAGACATCAAAACGAATACTGCCTCGTTACTGCTATCCCGTCCCTTCCGCCTATTACAATGCATGCGTTGAAGTTATTACAGTCCAATGATGCTACTCGCCCGTATAACCAAAGATCCGCACCTGATTCGACTAGCTATCTTCTTACATAGGGGATGCAAAGGTACTTTGGTACTTTCAGAAATGTATCACGTGTTTCAGTCACCAACGACCTGTCGTTTTTGTTTCCCTCCCTTCCTACATCTGCACCGTGTCTTCCTCCCATATGCTTCCGCTTCTCTTCTCATCTATAAAATGATCTAGGCTCTTGAGTCTTCTCCACTACTCTAGAATCGCGATTGTAAAACATTAGACTCGCAGGGAGGAGGCACTTCTTCGAGGGATATCCTGGGATGTTACCCTGATTAGCAACGGAGATTTACCATTGTCCTCCCGCGAAGCCTACTTCTCAACTACGCCGATGGTACCGGAGCTTGCTGTCTATTATAGTTGTTACAAAAGATTTCTATATTTCTTCTTTTTTTGATTTAGCTGTTGTTTTCTTTCTTGGTCAAATGTGAGTTTGTTGGTTTCCGGGGGGGAGGTTTGAGGTTGTTGATGAGAGAGGGGGGAAAGTAGATGGGAAAAATGAGGGCAATCTGTAATTCCCTTTTGCAAGAGCTGAATAACGACAGAAGACAAGTATTTAGAGGAAGACATGTTCTGAATGGATGAATTTACAAGGTTCTACTTTGATATAATACAACTCATCTTTTGGACAGGTTAAATGATCACATTTCCAAGATTCACGGATCGACGGTGTCTATGTACGACTCCTCAACCTCTTACTACCTAATTAGGAAACTCCCGAGATTACGTTGATTAGCCTCGTCGAGTAAAACCTCCGTGTCAGACGCTGAATCGACATAATTTTCTAGTTTTCTCTTGCGAAATCTATTTGATAAATCCGGGAAGCTCCAAGAGAGAGAAATAAAGGACTCAAATCAACTTCTGAAGCGCACAATCAAGATTTACACAGGTGACTTCATCGATGTGGCAGCTCTGCCCGTTAGATGCCTCGCGGCACTGGGGCAACTACGGCGATCTCTTCTACATGGAAAAGGCTCCTGAGGCTATTCAACTGTAGCGCACTGATTCTCTCCATAAACCCTTCTGCCATCAGAGCGGGTTGATCAATATTGACAACACCGGGCTCGGGAAACAGATGATCGAGAATTATAAGAAGTTGAAAGTTGATACTGCTCCTGAATTGATCTCCGTTGAGGCATTCAAGCAACGCTACGGAGGTTTCTTTCATGACACTGGTTCCAAGGGTGTCGAAGAGGTATTTGTTAATGAAAACAGTGGTTGGGCGGAGGCCACCAAGGCATTGAATGCACTGATTGATGCTACGCTCGAGTTGGGAGTCAAGTACGCTGAGGGTGAAGTTTCAACCCTAACATTCAATGAAGCTGGAGATTGCACTGGAATTCAACTCAATGACGGCAAGGCCATGGCAGCTGATAAGATTACTTTGTCTAGAGGTGCTCTGACGGCTAAGCTCATAGCTGACAGTGCGCCCAAAAGACCCGAGCTACAAGTTGGTGACCACATCGTTGCCAGGGCTGTCGTCAAGGGAATTGTAAATCTGAGTGCTCAGGAAGGAAAAAAAAGTACACTGAAATTCCAGTCACAGTATATGGAATGCACTCCACTCAAGGTACTGACTTCTATAAGACTGCTCTACATCCCCTTGCAAAGTCAATATCAGGAATTGCGAACTAATACTAAGCACCCAATAGGAGAAACCATGCCACAGCCTTTATCAAAGCAAATGAACCTTGCACTGTTAAGTTCTGCCACGACGAGAGTTACAAAAACACTTGGTATCACGCCGCATCTGGACAAACATTCTCTACTCCCCCGAACGAGCCCGGAGAAGCGCAGCGCTCAACCTACGCCGGTCTCAGAGCTCGTCTGGAGATTGTGAAGAAGGGCATTCTTGGACCAAAGGCTGCCGATGTTGTGATTGAGGAGTATAGAGTTTGCTGGAATGCGGTAACACCTAATCAGGACTTCATCATCACGCCTCACCCACACTGCAAGCATCTTTATGTGGCAACGGCAGGTTCGTTCCATGTGAAGGATATTGGAGGGAGTATGAATGGGCACTGAAACGAAGGTGGTTATGAATTACTACACCTCTTGATTCGCTGTCGACATCCTGAACAGAGAAAGGTGTATTTACCGTCATCCACTCCGAATTTATGCTGCTCTCTTGATACGCCACTTTTGGGTGGGAACAGATCTGTTGTCTCTCAACGAAACTTCACCGGTCTAAGACTGAACTCGAGACTGTACTCGAAGACACGATTAATTCTTTCGATCACCGCTGCTCATACATCGACCCCTACTATGCAGACGATACTAGACATACCAGAAGAGCTGTTGATCCCGCAAAGGTGGCGTTGGATTGGACCCGGAGTCTGCCTCATGCACATGGTCTCAGTCAGTTCCTGCGAACATTCCCACCCTGGATGCGAATGTTGAGATCCCAGTATCGAGCACGACATACCCATTCACGGAGGACCCGGCACCTGCACGTGATCGTAAAAATATTTAAGCGCTGTGATTGGTCGAGACTATTTTGTTGCACGTCGCATCTTGAGCATGAATACGGGCTGAGCTGGGCTCGAGACGGGTTCGCGCGACCAGGAAGTTTACGGTGGGTTCGAGCGAGCCGCATCTTCATATGGATGGATGACTTAACTCAGCTCTGTGAACTTGTATATACTAATCTCCCTAAGGTTTCAGAGGACGTAGTTTCTGGTCGGAAGTAGGGATCTCTTGAGCATAATATACTCTATGTCACCATCTGAGGGCGCATAAGGCCGACGCACGCAAAAGCTTGCAGTGGCTCGTGAGTGCATCATACTTTGCCCACAATTCGACAAATGAACATGATTATCATCTACAAAGGAAAAGAACGAAATCTCTCATGAACATCGATAGAGTTGCAGCAGTTGATAAGCTAAACTATCGAAGGGAAGCAAATGTTGACTATGTCGACTGGCGCTTCCTCGAGCTCTCGAGTAGACGATTTGTTCAAACATGTGCCGAAATTCCGTCAGCTGTTAGGTGTTCCATGCTCGTTCAAATGTCCCTGCCTCCAAACTACTTGCAAGACGGCTGTGCGGACTAGTCAGACAAACGGGAAATTGAAAGGCACGAACTTGCATTGCGGGTCTAGCAACGCCAAGAAGACTCGTTGCCCTCTTTGCAACCTCCAGCTTGTTCCATGAACAAAACTCCATGTGGAGCAACACTCAATTTAGTATTCCTTAAACCCTACTTCCTCTAACCTTCCCGCTTTGCCGACCACCTCATCCTCCATATCCTTCGCATATTTCACGAGCCTTGCCTGGATTACGGGATTGCTCGCTCCCAAAATTCTCGCCGCGAGCAAAGCAGCGTTTATCTGTCAAAGATTAGCATGCTCACTATAAGAAAACCTTGTTTCGAAGATGTCAAGACGTACACTATTATTAATCGCTACACAAGCAACTGGCACACCTCTTGGCATCGAAACTATACTGAGTAGACTACCCATACCATCAAATTCGCTGCTGCTCTTCACAGGAACCCCAACAACTGGTAATGGCGTGGCAGCAGCAATCATGCCAGGTAAATGAGCAGCGCCTCCACCAGCAGCTGCAATGATGACTTTAAAGCCTTTTGAGGCTGCGGTTGAGGCGAATTCATGCATCTGCACAGGTGTGCGATGAGCGGAGGTAATTGTGACGAAGAATGGAATGTTGAGTGTAGCGAGGAGTGATAAACCAGGCTTGAGTACAGGGAGATCTGAATCTGATCCCATGGTGATAGCTACTAGGGGTTGTCCTGGTGGTGAACATGGATTTGACCAGATGACAGTAGAGGGCTTGGGTGGTGGTAGAGGGAGGCCTTTTCTCTCTGCTCTCATAGTATCTGTCATGGAGATGAGCGGTTGCATCAAATGCTCTCCTAGAACGTAATCAGCATAAGGAGTCGTTGAGAACCGGAGTGATAAGTAATTACCTTGAAACATTGAATCTGCTACTAGAGTGATGTGTCCGATCTTTCTTGCCGGCTTGGACTCTTTACCATACATATGCAATGCTGCTTTAGATATGGCGATGGCACTTTTAATGATCTCGTTGTGCGATGTCTTGGATGCACCGCCTGCATAATGTCAGTTCGTGTCATCAGATTACAAACAAAAAGAATATCCTAAGGAAGAAGACACTGTGAAAATCACAAAGTTTTCAAGAAAGTTGGACAATGCAGCTCTCAGAGCATACAGAATTGACCAAAAGGTTCTGAGCACGAAATATACTTACCAAGAATATTCAACATTATTGTTGCTGGGAACATTGCCGGTATTCTTGAATCTGGAAATGATGGCATGAGCCCTAGTATCGACAGAAGCTGTGACTTGTATTGTGAAAATGTGGGACAAGCTTCAATGGTATAGTGTCCCGAGTTATGCGGCCGAGGAGCAATCTCGTTCACAATGAGCTCGCCGTCTTCCATCAAGAAGAGCTCGACTCCGAAGACTCCCTTGCCCCAAAGACTGCCAACTGCCTTCCTTGCAAGCTCCTGAGCTTCATGCTGGATCTTTATCGAGACATCTCGGGCAGGTGCGTATACTAGCTTGCATATACTGTCTTCGTGAATTGTCTCGACTGCTGGATATGCCACCGTCGCGCTCCCATCTGTGGATGTGTTGTCCTCAGTCTTGACAACCATCACTGCAAGCTCCATCTTGAAGTTTGCCCACTTCTCTGCATATAGTCCTCTGTTCTTGAGAGCTTTGAGAGCATTTGTGATATCGCTTGTAGACTTGACGGGATAGTTACCGCGCCCATCATATGCATCCTTCCTTGCCTTCAGCATGAACGGATATCCCATCTCTTTGCCAAAAGCTTCCAAATCTTCCTCTGTTGACTGTACAGCCTTGGACATGGCAGTTCGAACGTTATTCTTCGCTAGATGATCTTTCTGCAAGAACTTGTCCTGAATCGTTCTTATTGTCTTCCAACTTGGCTGGACCTCCACCCTCTTAACAGCCTTCTTCCCATCAGACCCAACGATCTCAACACCGTCCTCCGAAATCTCTTCTAGAACAACAGTATCGACATGCTCGATTTCCACAGTCAGAATGTCCACTTGCCTTGCCAGTTCTCTAATTTTCTCCGCGTCGACGAAAGAGCCATCGATGTGCTCATTCTTCGCATTGACTTGTTTCGCAGGAGATTTATCGGCGTCGAGGATGACAACCTTGATTCCCAGGGGATTTGCGGCTTCGCAGAGCATTTGGCCAAGCTGGCCACCTCCGAGGAGGCCGATTGTGCGTTCCATGGTGGGGTCTCGAGAAAGTTGTCAGAGAGATAGTACGTGCAGAAGAAGGGTCGCAGAGTAGAATATCAGGCCCAGAGCTGGCAATTCCGACGAGAATTTCAAGGTATATGAACTCCAGGCTTGGAGTATGGAATGCTTACCTGAAAATTGCAATGTTGGTGCTCATGGAGAAGAGGGAGCTTCAGAAAATTAAGATTCTGCCAGACTAAAATTAAGGTTGGGGCTTAGCGCGAATTTCTCACCGCCTGCCTCTCCAGGAGTCTATTCAAACCTCCTTTAATTTTCCAAACGTTTGCTCTTGCGAATGTCGCCATGCGTTGGAAAAATTGTCTCAAGGATTTCAGATCATTTCACGACAATAAATGTTCTATGGACCTGCCACCAGAGCGATCGCTAGTTTCTTGAGACAATTGAGAGAAGAGGAGGCGAGAAAGCAGCAGTGCGATCACGTGGCCGCCGGAAAGTTGATGGAGCAAAGTTCGTCCGATTCTACGAAGCCACCAAACGAGCGGGCAAATACATCTGATTTATAAACAGGTTAATGTCAAAACGTGGTCCGACGGTCTCCTCTGGACTCGAAGCTCAGGGAAAAGTCCCCGGTTTATGAACAAGGGAAGGGTAAATGCCCATAATATTGCAATATAGACTCTTGAAATCGGCATATCTTCGAGTCCGCAGTATGCGCGACCGGGGTAATACTCGCAAGATGAAAAGTAAAGAAAGGCTTCATATATATACGGCAGCACATGCCGATGTTCAGGCATGCATTCAACTCAGAAAGAACCTCCCAACAGTATAATTTGATCTTGATATATCAATTTAGAAGCAAGACGTGAAAGTCGCAAAAACAAAAGCTACAACGCCAG
The DNA here is from genome assembly GCA_003988865.1 of Phialocephala sp. D728. Taxonomy (NCBI): domain Eukaryota; kingdom Fungi; phylum Ascomycota; class Leotiomycetes; order Helotiales; family Mollisiaceae; genus Phialocephala; species Phialocephala sp. D728. The sequence goes on along the minus strand of QYAJ01000080.1, from coordinate 110,988 downwards.
TTCACATGAGCAAGTCATGAAGATCATTCTCACCGGATCGAGTGGTTTCGTCGGTCAAGAGGTGCTCAGACAAGCGCTGGGCAATTCGTCCATCACCTCGATTGTAGTCCTGTCGAGGAAACCGCTTCCTGCGGCCTTTACCAGGGACCCAAAGTTGAAGGTTGTGCTTATGAATGATTTCGAAAGCTATACCCCTGCTGTTCTCTCGAGATTGCAAGGTGCTGAAGCTTGTGTGTGGTATGACTCTTTGTACTCTCTAATTGACGGCAATGCAAGTAGACTGATAGCAGAATTACAGGACAATTGGAGCAAAATCCACTGATCCAAATGTGGCTCGAAAGGTCACGGTGGACTATACTATGGCGGCGACGAAAGCATTTTCCCAACTTCCTAAGGAGAATGGAGAAATTTTCAGGTTCGTGTTTACGAGTGGCATCTTAGCCGTAAGAGATCAAAAGAAAATGGTATTTCTTTATCCCGAGGCTAGGAAAGTTGCTGTATGATACATCCCTCGTTTCCTCAATCTCCTTAACTCAGCTGGACTTTTGACTGATGATTGATTTAGGGAGAGGTCGAGATCAAGCTCCTAGATTTCGCTCAAAGCCACTCATCAAACTTCCAATCTTATATTATGCGCCCTGCAGGCGTGTTGACAAAGGATACCAGCATGAAGAACTACCTGATGGGCTTTGTGCCAAGTATCCGAGTTGATGAACTATCGGCGACGATGATAGATGTTGCGGTCAATGGAGCAAAGATGCAGACGTGGGAGAATAGGGACTTGGAGACGAGAGGCAGAGAATTGTTGAAGGAGTGAGCAGTACGCACGTGATCCATTTTTTCTTTTTCTTTTTCAGTTAAGGACCACGAGCTGCTTTGTGAAAGACTTAGGGGACGTGTATCATTAAATAGACTTTTTAAGTTAGTGTCTAATATTATAGAGCTTAGGAGATCTAACTTTGCTTAGAAGATCTTAAATTATTCGACTTCTAAGAACGTCTAGTAGAGAGGGGATGAGAGAAGGTGAAAGAAGTTCCAAATAACTTCTCGCAATGCTGAGGCACAACTCTCAACCTCACCGAAGCTTAAGTGATTTGCGGAGTGGTAAAGGGGGGTTCTCATTTATGGCTTCTCGAAATCAATCACAACACGACCAGCAATCTCTCCTCTCCTCAGCTGCTGCACACTTTCTGGCATCTGGCTCAGACCTCGCACCTCACAGATCTGCTTCAGCAACCCTCGCTGCGCATATTCCAGCGCCATGGCCGTATCTTGCATCGTGCCGACCAGCGAGCCGATGACTTTAAGGTTGCGGAACGCGAAGAAAGATGGGTCTGCTCCGATGGTGATCAAGTCCTTCGGCGCTGTACATCATTAGCTTTCACTCATCTCCTCTCTCTCGAAAGAACATATAGAAGAAGACTTACGCAAACCAACACAAACCACAACACCACCAATTCGTTCCGCAATATAACTAATAGCGTCCTTATATGCTTGATACGCGGTAACGATCACACCATGAGCTCCCACTCCACCGGCTACCTTCTTCACCTCGTCTGCGACGTTAGGGACCTCTCTGAAGTCGATGAAAGCCTCGGCGCCCATTTCGAGGGAGAGCTTGCGTTTCACTGCTCCGGTGTCGATTACGATGGGGCGCATACCCATGGCTTTGGCGAGTTGGACGCCTTGGATTCCTACTCCTCCTCCACCGCCTGCACACCGTCAGTATCATGCTTTGCCCTCGGGTAGAGAAAGGAGGCTGCCTACCGGGGAAGACAACCCATTGTCCGACCTTCAGCCCAGAATCAATCAATGCCCTGTGCATTGTGCTCGCACTGCACATGATCGGACCCGCAACATAATCACTCACTCCATCCGGGATTGGACTCGTGTATCTCGCTGGGCTGACGATGTACTGTTGATATGTTCCCGTTGCCGCCAGTCCCGTATAAACTCCCTTCTGACAGTAATTCTCCTTGCCATCCCAACATAATTCGCATTTCCCGCACACATCCCAAAGTGGCTTCACTCCGCCTCTATCCCCGACTTTCCATCCCTTAACATTCGCGCCGAGCTTGACGACGATACCCGCACCTTCGTGTCCAGCACATTTTACATTGAAAGTTGACATGGGAGGGACGGCCCAATCGTTCATCATGAAATGGACATCGGACATGCAGAGACCCGTCGCATTGAGTTTGAGTAAAACCTCGTCCGGTCCTGCGTTTCGCTATCAGCACTTGTACCAGATATGAGTTTTAGTCGAACCTGGTTCAGGAACAGGGACATCTTGGATCTCAACCCGAAAGTCGGGACCTAGTATAATTTAGCTTTTCTTCTTGAGAATTGATTGGGGTGTCCTAGCAACCTTCATTCACAACCACGCCTGCCTTGCAGGTTTTAGGGATCTCGAAGTGGGTTCCACCGTTTTGAGCTGCCATGATGATGTCGTCTCAGTGATACCTTGATGGGTTGATCTTTTATCACTTCGGGACCATCTCCGTCTTATAGGAGGGAGAGGGGTGGATTTCTCGACTGAGCTCGAGGGAATGGTACGTCTTGCATCGTGTGGTGTGATGCGGGGTCGCGGTTGCGTTCCGCCGGCACGATCGAATGATGGTCATGATATTCCGTCTCCTGAATGTGGAAGGGGGCCCGATGAGGAAGCTGATTGGGAATTTGGGCTGGAGTCAGGAAGCTTGAGTCGTATGTCGAGATTCAGAGAGATAGTTCAGCCTCGGCGCGGGGGAAAATGCGGGGTGTGGAACCCGGCTCCAATAACGACTACCAAAGTTCTGATAAGACAGGATTGCAACGAATCGGAATACTAGTAGATGCTTGGTGCTTGAGTTACAACGTAGAGATATCACCTATCTCCGATATACCGAGCTTGGGCTCGGGCACTGAGCCTCTTGCTTGCGCGAGTCAAGACCAATCACGTGCCATCCAATAGAGTTGAGACGGCAGTTTGTTCAAAGAAATGACGAGAGTGAACGGAGAGAAGCAATACATCATGGGAACCACTGAGCTCCCTCGCTCTATTCAACCCATTGTCATTCCGGGTGTCCGTTGTAATACAACATAACACCCCTCCGTATGTTCCGTTGTGGCTGCATTCTTATCATATCCCAGAGCTTACGAATCCATGAGCTTCAGCAACCCCAACGGCTGGGGCTCTCTAGACGCCTTTGCGTTGGTAGTAGCGCTTGCTACATCTGCAGATTTGGGGAGCCGAAGAGAATATCAGTCATGTGACATTAGCAACGAAAGAACGGCCCCCTGAATTTCAAGATTTTATGGCCCTAAGGATAGCATGTTGCACGCTTGAGCTATGAAAGGAAGGTGTAAATAATCTGAAGTTTGGAGTAAGATTGAATTGGGCAAGATGAAGCGAGAAGGAGAAGGAGTTTAAAGAGGGAATTAGCTTGCTACTTTGCTAGCGTCTGCTACAGGTACCCTGCCGTGAAGTTATTTTCACACCTTCGTGTTGTTGTCTTTCCTTATTCTTCATCTCCAAAACTCTCTATTCCAAAAAGAACTGCTTGATGTTATCCACCACGACGTCGGGCCTCTCCTCGGGAATATAATGATTGCAGTCCACCGCATGCCCACTAACTTCCCCCTCGCAAACGCTCCTCCACTCTGCAAGCGCATCAAAGCACTTCTCAATCACACCCGTCTTACCCCACAGCACTCTCAATGAGCACTTGATCTTCCTTCCTTCCCTAATATCCCTTCTTGCTTCATCCAGATCCACACTCGCGCTGGCACGATAGTCTTCGCACATGGCATGCACAGCAGCTGGATCCTCCAACACTTTCACATAATCCTCCCAAACATCTTCTTGAAACGTTGTCAACTCCGTTCGACGACCAACAAACAACTCCAGAAACTTCCTCGGGTTCGCAGAGATAAGCGTTTCCGGCAAAGGACTTTCTTGGATAAGGAAGAACCAATGGAAGTAGCTCTTTGCAAAGACAAAATCGGTCTTGGTGTACATTGCGAGCGTGGGGCAGATATCCAAGAAGATTGCTTTCCGCACTCGATCGGGATAGTTGACACAGAGTTTGTGAGCTACTCGGGCGCCTCGATCATGAGCGCAAACGAAGTAGGATGCATGCCCAAATGTTGCCATCACTCTAACCACATCACGTGCCATGGCACTTTTGGCGTACTGCTTGACACCGGATGGTTTGCTGGACGCGCCATATCCGCGCAGGTCAATCGCTACGATGAAGAAGTCATTCACCAGCTGTGAGGCTACTCTGTCCCAGATCCGATGTGATTGGGGGAAGCCATGTAGAAGAAGCAGTGGTGGGCCAGCTCCCCCTTTCACTCCGTAGATGCCAATGTGAGGATCGGTCTCGGTGGTGTACCTGAAGGAACCAAAGCCTTCCAACATCTTGACAGGTATGAATTGATTGAATAATTAGAAGGAATTCTTGTTCGTTTATATCTTCCTGGGGAAGATATCGGGCTCCCGGGAGCATCGTCCGTCGGCCGACGGCCGATCAGGGGTTCGTCGGATCTTAGCGCAAGTGCGGGGATTGGTGGGGCCCTACTCTTACTACCTACTTGGAATTTTTCAACCTCCAAGACTTCATCTATCCAATTGCAGTGTAAAAAGGCCAATTGAGCAGCATTATTTGTGTTCCAATCTCCAATCAACATTATACATATTCGTTCCTGTGTTGTCTTCTTCTCCACTATAACCCAATCATCTCTTGCACATCACTTGAGCAAGCCACTCATGTGACACCGCTAAACAAAGGTCACAGGTATCCACGCATCTATCCCAGCTGATGGGATATTGAACTAGGTATTGTAAACGCAGCCATTGAGGTCGTGAATAGACTTGCTCAGACTATGAAGACGTACTGTACACACTGATTTTGCACCCATTCCCTCCGGCCTTAGCCGGCAGTTTTACCCTACCGCCGAGTACCAATTTAGATCCCACCCGGATTCCTCCTCGACTTTTCGAGCTCGTACGTGACAGTACTTTTGATATCACGGGGAAAAGCGGTTGCCCATCCTGTGCGAATCCTATCGCTGACTTCTAGTCTCTACTAATAGATTAGAGCGGCTAGCTGAAGAGGACGGGAAGGTAAAGCTGATGCGAGCTGTGTAGAATGTGTGCGAAACCGGAATCCCGACTAGGGATTTGGGAGGTACGGCTGCGAAAAAATGTGGTACGAAAATGGGTTGTGACGAAATTGAGAGGCTGGGAGGGCCGGGAAGTGATCTGTGGTTTGTTGTCACATGAATTTACTGTAGATATTTGGGATGTTTTTTTAAAGACAGGAGTCAGCACATTACAGTTATTCCTTCTACATTGCTTTCGGGATCGTTGGCCGATGTCGTTTCAGACATGTGGCTTCTTCACTGCTTCATGATTGAGGGCGACACGTGACTAGAGTTGGCTGCAACGAAAAGTTTGATCGTTCTATTCTTGATACTTGCTTGCGATACGTTCAACATAGCTTTTGCGGATCTGTCGAAAATACGATGCCAGTGCAAATCAATCTACCATAACGTCCCAAAAAGATGTTCACTACAAAGTTCCCCCAGCTTGTGACGCAAGCCATCTGCAAATACACTCTAGAATGCACCCACTGCAAACCTCCATGAACGGACTTGATCCGTCTTGCAGGTCATTCACTGAGTATGGTGAAAGGCTTTTCAGTCGCAATCGTAGTGATAGTGTCGTTGAGTGCGAATATCGTCCCTATGTTTACATGGGCTGTAGCCCTCAGGATAGCCTAGGTCCATCGAGTTGAGAGCAGGATAATAGGATCGCTTGCCTGACTCCCAACCTGTACCGAACATATTAATCAGAATATCCACCATATCATCATCATCGATGCTTCGCATGGTACGTCTGCAAGAACTCATGTGTCGCCGAATAATTCCCTGCATATCTTTGATCATATCAAATTCGTCCTCCTCTTTCTTCGATGCTTCTCGAGGAGTCTGAGCGGGGCATCCTTCATCCATACGATGGCTAGTTGCCATTGCGTAGAAATAGGAGCCCTTCGGAGGCTTTAGCAGGATCTCTATTCGTTCTTGATGGTGGTATCCGTCGATTTCTTCCTGGTCGGTGGGGTGGACGCCAAAGAACTTAAGCAGATTCTCCTGTGTGTCGTTTCCAGTGAGCACAAGTCGTCTGATTATCATACTAAAAGTTCGTCAACATACTCCAAGATCCGTAACCTAGTTGAAGTCGAAATGATGTTATGACTTACCATATGCTCTTCCCAGGGAGTTTAAGTCCCATCTTGCGTGCTAGTGCTTGCACGTCACCCGTAGCTGCCCAGTTGCGAGTGTGATACGTCAATCCATCGAGCGCAGCTTGCGCATTCGTTGTGCCAGACCAGCCTCCAGAGGTAGTGATGTGAAGGATCTGACAGTATTTCTTGTGCTCCTTCCAATCAGCTCGCTGGCACTCCTTTGAGCAGTATTGCACTTGTTTGCATCCACCACAGCGCTGAAGCTCCTGGTTTTCCTTGGGGATTTGCTTGCACTTCTTGCAGGTCATTTTGGTGACGAGTTTCAACCGCTCACACTCCTCCAACCAAAGTTCTTGCTCAATCTTGACGTCTCCGAAACCGATTCTGCAAAGTCCCTTGCGGACGTTGGTGGCTGTCATGCAGATCCCAAGAGCCTTGGCAAGGCCTTCGTCTTGAGTTCCCCAGCTCCAAGGCGCACAAGGGGGAGTAAAACTAGTACAGATTGATTTGACGAAGGCCTTTAACAACAGATGGAGCACGATCTCGGCTTGCGCATCCGCAGAGGTCAAAGAGAGAATGTCGGTAGGTCCTTCGGTATGGGTGGCACGACTGTCAGGGTTTACAATGTGAAGGACATCACCTGTTGGGATGTGTCGAACAACGAAGTACCAATGATTGAAGTGACGGCCATTGTCAACCAGATGCGAACGTGGAATCCTGTTGAAGGCGATGACCAGCTCCTTCACGTCCATGTTGACTTCGCGTGTGACAGAAGGAGACTGTCGAAGGTGAGTGTCTCGGGGCATGGTGGACTTGGACGCCAGAAAATGCAGTGGATAGATGAAGGGATGAAGATTCATTGAAGTGCGGGGTGAAGCTTGACGCGCTTCTGCCCAAGAAGGAGCAAGAAGGGAAGGAACCAAGCATCGACGACCCACGTGATAGCCAGCAACCTCGCAGCGCGCCTCCAACTCATTGCAAAACAAGGACCAATGCTAAACATACCAACAAGAAATTAATAGAGAATAATATTCAAAAGAATGAAGATGATTTAGTGGCTCTGCGCCCCCCTCTCCCCCTTCCCCCTGCCGAGACTCGAGAATCAAGAGTGCTACTCTCGTGGCTTCGTGCTCAAATCTTCTTTCATATCTCTCGACACCAATCCCCATGGACTCACAGAGACATTCTTGCCATTGTTACAGAACACGACAGTGAACTTGGAGCATGTTCATTGTATTTTCAGAGTGCCATAGCCCATTAATATCAACTCCGTAAATCATGCCCTTCCTCAACTGCGCATTCTCATTTCTTCTATCAGAGAGAGAGTAAAAGAGGAAAGTATGTTGTCGAGAAACAGTTTATCCGCATCAGCTCCTAATCCCAAAGGAGCGCATTCCGCGAAGCTAAGGGTGTTGGCATCTACTGAAGCAGCCTGTCGCCACCAACCTGGAGGGATGCAAAGACGCATTTATTGTACTGGGCCATATGTCTACATATTTCACCAAATGTAGATGAAAACGAATGACGCGCAAGAGAACTTGAGTGAGAGAGAAAGGGAGAGGAGAAAAAGAAAGATTCTGGCGAGTGCGGAAATCAGAATTGAGCCGATGCGGCCGTAAAGCTGATATCCCTGTCTACGAAAGGTCGTAGATTGTGCGTTTGTGAGCTCGAGGAGGACGGTGGTTCGGGGCCGTTACGGGACATACGTGAGTGCGAGTCTCCCAGATGTGAATCATGACCGGAGTTGGAGGGGATGAAGAATGCGAGAGCGTGGTGAGAGTGGTGGAAGGGAGGTAAGATCCTTGCAGACTTCGCGAATATGTACGTATTGGTATTGGCGTAAATGCGGTGGGGATGTATCGTGATGGAGCGGTACGGAGGTATCTCATGTCAAATATCAGATCAGTTGATGAGCAGACCACTAGTATATATTGCTGATGTCCACTTCATGAAATATGTCAGGAACACAAGATATTCAATCCACTCATCAAAATAACTATTCACATTAACATTTCTATCCATTCCAACACTAAGATCCAGTCACTCTCACATTCAATATGTTTTCGCTCTCAACAGATGAGTCTTTCCACTTCGAGCTCCTCCGCGCTCTAGGCCTCGCGCGCTACCACGGCGCAGACCTCAACGAAGTCCTCATCGCCGCCTCAAAAATCACTCCCGGGGACTTCGAGTCCTTCTCCTCCGTATTCAACGCCCTCGCCATCCGCACACTAACTCGCGCCGACTCCATCGACGCCAAAAAGTACCCCGTCTCAGCACGAGACGCCTATTTCGCCGCATCATCCTATTTCCGCTCAGCAGACTTCTACCTCCATGGCAACAAGTCTGACCCTCGGATTAACTCACTATGGGGAAAACAGACGTATGCTTTCAATAAAGGGATCGCATTGCTGCCTATTCCAGGTGAGCGAGTGATGCTGAAGGGAGATGGCTTTGACGTCCCGGTGATCTTCTATGGTGCAGCGGGGGAGGGGGAAAAGCCGACGTTAATCCTGGGAAATGGATTTGATGGCGCACAGGAAGAGATGCTGCATTCTTGTGGGTTTGCGGCGTTGGAGAGAGGTTGGAATGTCGTGACGTACGAAGGCCCGGGACAATGTAGTGTTGTTCGAAATCAAGGGTTGGGATTCATTCATGAGTGGGAAAAGGTCGTTACTCCTGTTGTTGATTACCTGGAGACCAAAAAGGAAGTCGATATGCATAAGGTGGGGCTCGTTGGGTTGTCATTGGGGGGCTTTTTGTGTGCGAGAGCAGCGGCTTTTGAGCATAGGCTTGCGGCTGTGATTGCGATTGATGGTGTCTATGATGTTGGAGAGGCATTCGGAAAGATGGCTGGCTCGTTGGAAAATGCCGGAGAAGGCGTCGATGCGGATGCTATTGCCAAGGAGATGCTGGCTAATCCCAAGGTTCCATCCACGGTTCGATGGGGTATTGGACATGGACTCTGGGCTTTCCATACAGATAATGTGGCTGACTTTATGGCGAGGACCAGGAAGATGACCCTAAAAGGGTTGGAATCGAAGATCCAGTGCCCAGTGTGGATCGGTTGTGCACAGGATGATATTTTCTTCGAAGGACAGCCGGAGAAAATGAAGGAGGCATTAGGAGATAATGCGACTCTGGCTACGCTGACAGCTGAGGATGCAGCAGGTGAGCATGTCCACGTTGGGGCTTTTGCTTTTATGAATCAAAAAATTATGGACTGGTTTTTGGACATAATCGAAAAGAGACGAAGAACTTCTGGTTTGTAAGGGACCAGACTTTGGATTTAGAGTTGATGATATGGTGTAATTATGAAAGAACATAGCTGTCAATTTTGGGAAGATCAACATGAACTGATTAAGTTTTGGCTGCAATTCTCTGACAATACCATTAGGGGCTTAGATGTTAATCTACGGTGACATGTTTAATGGATCCAGATGAACTCGGCAGCATCGCTTGCCACAGCTTGATCACGATTTCTTCATCCGCCATGCGACTTAATAGGAAGGAGCGCCTAGTAAGTGAATCACGCGCACGAGCACAACTTTATTTCTTGTAAAATGATGTCTCACACGCGGACTAGAGCCGACATTCACTGATGAAGCCCTTGAATGATTAAGCAAAGACTGGCCTAGCAGCAGATCCATCTTGACGTTCTTTCCATTTGTCAAACGTTTACATTAGGAATACACTCAGCGAACATCAAGCAATCAAGAGACATGGAAACATCACAAGAGGAAGGTCGAATACAACCTTGCGTTGTTCTCTTGAACGGTTTCCCCGGTGTAGGAAAGTTCACTATCGCAAAAGCTCTCCAGTTGGCTCTGGCTCAACATGGTCCCAGCCGCCTCATAGACAATCACCTCTACATCGACCTATCTGAAGCAATCGAGCCCGGACGCACAGACGAACACTATGCATTCCGGACAAAAATTCGACGCGAAGCTTTCTCGGCACTGAAGGCCTTGGCAGAGCAACAGATGGTGATCATCATGACGACCTGCTTGTATGAAGTTCCGGCAGATATCGATCTATACCATGAGTACGCAGATATCGCTCGCGCGAGAGGTGTGCCACTCTTCGCAGTCAACCTTTCCTGTGATGGTAAAACCAACGAGATTCGATTGTGCAGTGATGAGCGAAAGGCTGGTAGGGCAGCTGGTAAGATGAAGTTGGTTGCGGCCGACGTGCTAGCCAAGATCCGACAGGATTATGTATTGCTTGGTTCAAGGAGAATGGTGCGTTCCGACCTGAAAGTCTTCCACCTCGAGCTGGACATCTCGGAGGACAGTATTGATGAGGCGATGGAGAGGATTCGTGCATTTCTACACCATTCAAACAGAGCCAGTGATGAGGTTAACGTTCGGGCGACTTGTCCATAGGTTTGAGAAGGTGATCATCTCCCACTGTTATTTATTTCTGTGCTTGCTAACACCCATAAAGCTATGATAACATAAGAGCTTTTCGCGGATTCGATAACCTGACAACCCTTGACGTACTTGCTGGAGAGCCTCTATCCATGCCCTGTGTCCGTTTGTAGTGGCCATATCGTGTAACAGGCGGTATCGAACGACTATCGCAGCATGCCTTCTTAATGTGGTTGGACGTAGTGGTTGGGTGTGCTTTACAGACTGTTGTGACGTCCGATATCTGATGGTTTAGGGTCTTGAGAGAAAGGAGATTCGCCGTCGTTGTTGTTGTTGGTCAGGTAGATAGGCAAATATAGTGGCACCTGAAAACCGAAGAACCACCGCCATGTTTCCGCAGAGAGCTAATGATGAGAGCTGGTGTGACGTCGTCGAGATGGTTGAAGCATTTCGACACTTGCACGTCAGGAGCTCGTCAGGGGCTCGTCAGGGGCTCGTCAGGGCGTTTCCAGAGACGGCTAGCGTGGGCTTGACACCAAACACTTCCGGAATTTTGCTTCTTCCAGATCTCGCTTCATCTTGATCTTCATACTCTTTTGATGCACGATCAAGAGATTACAGCAAGTCGATGCCTATCTGCTACGCCCAAACACCTCCTTCTATCGTGTTGCAAATAAGGGAGACGACAGTTTCCAAACGTTATATCTTCAATCGATCGTAGGAGCTACAGGAGGGTGGTGTGCCCTCCGCCATGCCCTCTACCAGAGTCGAAAGATTATCTCCTTCTTTCAGTACAGCCTGTCGCACTCATTTGCGTTCTATTTTTCCGTGCGGTCTCGAAATTTCGTAATCTTCTCCAATTCTTTCAATGCCAAGTTACATATCGGACGATCAGCTCAGAAAGCTCTGACCTTTCGTTTCAGATTTCGAACTGCGTCAAGATCCTTCCATCTGATCCGATGCCAGGCCCAAATCGTACGAGAAACCTTATTGGCTCGTCCCACTTTTCTGTGAGGCTCTCGGAATTTCACGATTGACCCGTGCCGTCTTCACCCTTGTTTGATAATCCGTCGAAAGCCGTCATATTTTGTTGCATGCCGGCCTTCCTCGATTTTCCAACCACATATTTTTCTCCCTCCATGACCTACAATGTCAGCTGCAGCATATGAAAGACAGTGGCTTGTTGGACCCAAGCCCAAAGATCCAACACCTTCAACCTCAAATGTAGCCCTCACAAGCGCCCAGCAGCCAGCGACCTCTCCAACCGTACCGCCAAAACCGACAAAACCAACAAAACAGTTCATTCCTGCGCTACCAAGCAACCCACGACCAGTAAGACGTCCATCACAGGATATAAAAGATGGCCCACAGGATTTGCAGACATCGCCGAGAGGTCGGGCGGAGAGCAATGCTGCTCAAGCAGAGCTTATCCGTCTCCCTTCAATATTGAAATCTCCGAAAACTGCCAGGAGCCTTAGCATCAAGTCCACTGCACGACCTCCTCCACTCAAATTATCGTCGCCCGAGCCTCGGATCGATTACGATACTTCCTTCTCTCCTTCCCCAAAGTATGCTCTATCACCTGTTGCGCAGACTCCGAGGATCGTTGAAAGCCCCCACCTGGGTCGTCCTGACGCGCGGACGCCGACACGATTAAAGGATGCAATGCTTCTACGTGTGCTCGATATTCCACCCTCTCAAAGATCCAGCGATACCATGCCTGTGGGTTACAATTTAGAACTCGCAGCTAATGAAACAGGCGACGCCCTCAGCGCCAGTCCTGTTAACATAACGCCTTCTACCCTCATCCGATCTTTTGAATCGGCACTTCCGCCAAGTCCGCCTTCTGTGGGCGATACTTCGGAGCCAAGAACACCTCTCAGTCCTCTCGTCGAAATCCAACCAGATCTCCAACCCGCACCCCTGAATTTTAAGTCCCAAGTTCCTGCAGAAGACTCCATTGTCGAGACTCTACCTCCAACGCCTCCTAAAAACGCCAGCCCGCCTCCCGAAGCTGCCTTACCTCCAGTGCCTAAACCAAACTCAATGCAGCCGGCACAGCAAGCACATAAACGTTCCCTTTCCGTCAAATTCAAATCACAGGTCTCCTCGGACGCCCCTCGTCGGAGGACGTCAAGTCTATCAAACACATCCCTCGGGCCTCTTGCTCCGCGCTCATTGGCGACTCATCTTCTCGCACTTGGGAACACGCCCCGCAAACTCTACTTAGCCACTCATTCGCCATTCTTACATTCCGTCAGCACCTCGAAAGCTGACACTGCCCTTATCTCAGATTACCTCGCACGCGAACGGCTATATCTCCATTCCACGCTTCGCCTGCTCTCCTTACTCCTCGCAAATGTCATCTTGCCCAACAAGCCATCTGGTCTGGTATCCAGGCGGCGAGGAGGCGTGCGGGAAAAGATGCGCCAAGAATCTGAAAAATTAGAACGGGAACGAAAAGCACAGGCTCAAAAAGGTCAGAAAGATTTCGGTCCTGGCATGGGTGCCAACCTCGGCGTGGAAGTCGCAAGCGGGACCGCAAATCTTGGAATGGGTATGGTCCTTGGAGGAATCGTTGGTATCGGTACTGGCATAGCTATGAAGACCGCGTCTGGATCTGCTGGTGTGGGACTCTCGAATCTTGGAAACTCTGCTACGGATCCGCCTCAGGAGGAAGAGCGGATCAGTGAGGTGATTGAGAATGTGCATAAGGATGTTGGGGAAAGAGCAGTGGATTTTCTGATTGCGGCTATTTCTCGGACGAGAAGGACACTTGATCTGTTTGAGGAGGTCAGCGAGGATATTTCGGCGATTGATCTAGATGGCACTTCAGCAGAGGGTGGAGACGGGAACGAAATGACAGCATTGACGATGTTTACTCGGCTATTTGGCGAGATTGGTAGCGCTGTGGAGAAGAGAGAACGAAGTGTGATTGCAGGGCTGGTAATGTTATATGCGAGAGAAAAGGTAACATCTTATATTCCCCTGCGCTCTAGCTCGTATAGAGTCTGTATTTTGCTAACATGAACTCCTACATAGGTACATCTTGACTCCTGGCTCGAAATAAAAGCCACACTCTCCACCCGACCTCAAACGCGTCCCGCATCCGTCTCCCTCTCCCAAAAACGCAAATCCGAACCAGACAGAGGTGTCAGTCGGATCTATCTCCTTCCAAGCTTCACAAACGACGAATCTGTTTCCTACGTCGGGGAACTCGGGAAACTGATCGATAATCTGTGGACAGACAAATATATTAAAAGAGATAAAGACAGCAGATTCGCCGAGAGAAGAGATACCAGCGAGAAAAAGAAGGGGAAATTGAAAGGCAGTGGGATGTGGGAGGAAGATGTTAAGGAGCTGGAAGAGCTATTTGAGATGGTGCTGGATATTCAAGCTAGATTCTGGCCTGAGTTATGATAACACGAATCTTTCTTAGAAGCAAGTTCAACAATACAAGACATAACTTGTGTTTAGTGTATATAGTCACATTTAAGTTTTCACTATTCTGATGCATCCTTAAATAGTGAAGTCAAGTGCTAACCCACTTTATGGCATCATTTCGGCGAGATGATATCAAGTGAAGTTTTCCCGTCACCCCTCGCGTCGACTTGCCTATATAAATAGATCTTCCCTCACCGCCTTTCATTCTACAACAAACACCTTCAGTCCGTGTTACATCTTCATTCAGGCGGTAGTTTGGGAGACTGTTTGTCAACTCGTGATAAGTGAAAATGAAAAAGAGATGGAAGTCTGGATCCTTTGTCCTGCTTTGAAGAGGGGTAGATGTGTGTATTTGTAAAGATCTTTTAAGGATTGGCTTTATTTGCTATCAAGCGTGGAAATGTTGTCAAGATGTACTATAGACTGAGAGGAGAAGTTGGGATAGAAGGGGATCTTGTAGGATACATGTCCATCCTTTGAAAGCTTAGAAAAGGGGTAGCGAGGAGTGGCCACGTGACTGCTACCATTGTCCGTTTCTTTTGTACATGATTATTGGGTGCAGAATGTCGGTACGCCGTAAACATATCTTTATATTGAATTCGAACATTTGTGGATACCAACATTAACCTTTTCTGTGAGGCTTGCAAGGATCAAGCGACTAGGACCTGTCTTAGATATTCAGGTGAGAAGGGGACTTATGAGGATGTTCCAAAATATCTGAATCGTTTAGTAGAGAGGTGATTTGTAAGATCAACAATAATTGAACGTGGAGTGCGCCAACAAGCCGCAGCACTTCGGTGCAAGCATTTGATTACTGATATGATACATGGAGCCTAACTCCCAAAACTCCCAAAGATGACTGATCAAAATTTTCTGTCTACGAACAGTAAGCATTGACACACTCCCCTTCTTCGATTTGAGAATATTTCATTCGCCAAAGGAGGCAATATTGCAGCGACGGGTGGCACAGCAGCCAACCGTTAACCTCTATCAGCTATGGCAGGAACCAGTGTGAGGAAGCTGCCCAAGCCGCCCAACGTGCGCAACTTCAATAATTTGGAATACCTGTAATGGGGAGATGTATACCCTCTTTGGCTAACTGCACACGATATCCAGAGGTATCTGATTGACCGCTGGAATGTCTTGATTGATGCAGATTATATTCAGATTACCGACCACAAACAGGAACCATTTGGACAGCTTCAAAAAATGCAGGGCAGTCATGTCGATAATAATAGCCTGGGGGTTAACTCAATGGGACACAGAGATACTGCATCCTATGGTCCAATTACTCTCCACATGAAGGTGGCCGATCTCATAGAAGGTAGTTAAAATACACGTGGCTCCATCTTACTAAGGGCACGGTCATCAGTTTGTTACTTCTTCATAGGTTTCATACAGAATGGGATATGCTTGGAGAACATCCTGGCTTTCGAACGAGCGGAAGTGGATCGCGTCATCAATAATATGATACATCCTTCCTAATATTAGACTTGCGAGAGAATTCGAGAGGTTTAAAGATAGTCGTGGTGTATCAAGCACCTAATTTGTTGTAATACGCACAAGTCTACTTTTTCTCGAATTTTCACGAACATTTCTGTCATATTTTAGTCTCCCTTCCGATCTTGGGGCCCATTGTATGGATGAGAGCATTTATTTTACATAATAAGGTAACTCGCGAGTACTTTAAATAGTTTAAAAGCTACTTTACTCGATTTACCGATTCAAAAAGTTGCTATTACCCGATCTATAAGCACTCACCTATATAATTATCCTCGGTTAGCCGCTATCCGTACCGCGCTCTATTAACCTGAAAGTGTAGTGGAGTGACTTTGTAAGTTGATTTCTACCTCCAAAATTCAAATATGTTCTCACTTCTCGCAGCAAATCAATGGATATGGAACTTTCCTAATATCAAGAGGATTCTTGAAGCTCATTAGGAATGAGAAACGCACCACAGTTGTTACAGTCGGCAGCCATTCGTCTTTCCTGAATTTACCTAGCTTCTCCAATTACATCTATTCGAAACTTGTCGGCTTGAACATCATTCATTTCATTGGGCTGGAGAATCCCAAAGTCACTGCCATCACTATGCATCCAGGTATTATTGATACCGCTTTGGTTCCTGTCCACTCATTTTTCAAGCCTTACTCCGGCAACTCTGTTACCTTGGCTGGAGCAACTATTGCGTATCTTGCCTCTGATGAGGCCAAATGGCTTACCGGTCGCTACGTCCTAGTAAGTTGGGATATGGCAGAATTGAGTGCTAGAAAAGAAGAAATCTTGAAAACAATGATTTGGTCTTGGGGCTTCGGGCGAAGCTTGGCGCTGAGAATTATGAGTGAAACCATTATGCTAAATTCTTAATAATGAAGTGCTGTATATGAGTGGGGATGTCTCAATGTTGCTTCTATCGTACAAAACCCTATCCAGTACTGTTCCCTCTCCACGCTTTACAGAAACTGCACAACCATGAAGTGACCTACCTTCCAAGACTGTCTGACCGTGAGATGCCATCCTAATAAAATAGTATTGAATGTTCAAGCAGCCATCTCTTTAGCCTCTAGCGCTTCCTTCTTGCTTAAATCGCCCTTGCCATGCTCAGCAGCTCCCTCGTTGTCAGGTTTCTTAGGCGGGAGATTCTTCTTAACTGTACGCCACTCCATGCAAAGAGCACCTAGGATGGAGAGACAGGTCATGATTAAGGCGACCTGGAAGCACACACGCAGCGAGTCGTTATAGGCCTGTAGGGCCGCGGTGTGGTACTTAGTAGGTATGAGGTCAAGGAGCTCAGTGGCACCCGTGCTCTGGATCAGCTGGGAATTGATATCGATGCCCGGAATACGGGCGAGGCGGTGAGCTAACTGATTGTCGAGCACGTTTTGGTCAACCGAGGTGAAGATGGCACCGAAGAGCTGCTGACCGAAGAACATGAGTGACGCGCCAATAGCCACGTCCTCGCGAGGCAGTACCGTCTGTGCAGCCATGTTGGGTGCCTGAGAACAACACCCGAGGCCGAAACCGTACACGATCTGGAAGCCGACCCACTTCCCCTTCGTGGTATCGATATCGAGAGTGGTGAGCAGGCCCGCGCCGATCGCTGTGAGGCAGACGCCGAAGATTAAGAAGGGCGTGTAATAGCCGATGCGGGAGACAAGTTGGCCTGTGATTATGGACGCCACAACAATGGGTATCACCATGGGAAGGAGGTGGAGGCCGCTATTGACGGCCGAGACACCTTCAATGGCCTGAAACCAGATGGGAAGGTAGTACACTGGCGTTCTAGCATTAGCATGTGATAACGTTCTCTGTTTAAAATGTAGCGGACTCACCTAGCATCATCATATGCGCCCCAAGGCAACAGCTCACCCAGAAACCAGAGGCGATGCTGCGCTGAATGAAGATGCGAGGTGGGACTGTGGCCTGCGCCGGCTTCCATACCTGGATCAAGGCAAAGGCGATCAAAAGCACAAAGGCGAGCACAAGTAACGCGATAATACGCCCCTCGCTCCACTAGATGCAGTTAGCTTAACTTCCTTGAGGCAGAAAAAAGGCACCGTGGAAGGAAATCTGGGTATGAAACTCACAGCATACGTAGTACCACCCCATTGTAGGGCCAAGCATAAGCAAACGACTCCAGGAAGGAGGGCAAACAGGCCCAGGGCGTTGAGCTGCCGCAGCTTGTCTTTGAAAGGAATATTGGTGTTGGGACGGTTGGGGACTTGGAGGAAGAAGAAAATGACCACCATGACCGCACCTCCCAATGGAAGGTTGAGGTAAAAGCACCATCTCCAAGTAACGTTTGTCGTGAAGGCGCCGCCGATCAGTGGCCCAGTTACCGAAGCGATGCCGAACACAGCACCAAAGAAACCTTGGTATTTTGGCCGCTTGTGTAGCGGAACAGCGTAGACAATGACAACCATCTAAGGTATAGAACTATGGTGTGAGCGAATTGAAGGGAAAAAAGGGAGCAGACTAGACGAAGAAAAAGGTTGTCGAAGGATGGTGTTTATGGAGAAAGAGAGAGCAAAAACGTACGACGCCCGAGAGAATGCCTCCTGATCCTAGGCCAGCGATAGCTCTGCCGAGAATGAAAGCGACCGAGCTTGGCGCTGCGCCGCAAAGGGTCGATCCAGCCTCGAACAACAGGATGGATATCAGAAAGGTGGCTTTGACGCTGAATAAGGTGTATAGCTTTCCAAACACCAGCTGAAAAGCGCAACTGGTGAGCAGGTACGCTGTGCCATACCAACCAATCTCGCCCGCAGAATTGAACTCGTTGGTGATCTGGGGGATGGCGGTTGAGATGATGAGGCGGTCCTGCAAGCGGAGGTGGTTAGTTCGCAGTTCCTGTTCCTGGAGGAGCCTGCTACCGTAGACGGGAGATAGATGCGGAGCTCTTACGCACCAGGGAAACTAGGAACATGCCGACAAAGATGGACGTCATTAGTAGCGCGAGCTTGGGACCCGAGGGGTAGATAATATCAGTGGGATTATGATTGCCCTTAAGATCCTTGGCCGTGGACTCATCGGCGACCGAGTCTTTGCAAGTCGGGTCCTTGCTATCTATCGATGTAGGCGGTGCGACCTCATCCTCCCGTGGCTGTTTTTCCTTCTTTTTGAACAACATGTTGATGATCGTAGGGGTTTTAACCCGAAGCTAGAAGTTGACGAGATGTGGACGTTCCCGGGTCTTAGGGTTAGGTTGAAACGGAACGCGATGAAGAGTAGAAGAAATAATGAATGTATGAAGTGAATGGATAGAAATCTTTCGCCTTGGAGGCTCACCAGGGACATTTGTGTTGCTTAAATGTGGTGAAGAATACCATACGGAAACCGCACGTGATGTAGGAAGGAATTAGACTCGGACGGTCGGGGCCCATTGTCCGGCCTCGCAGTGACAAAATTCGGACACAACATCAAGATCAGCCGAAAACGAGTACCTGTGCACTAACAATGCTTCGCAATGTAAAGTAGGAGATAAAGAGAAACGACTAGAGGATACAGGGCGCAGTAAGAGCTATGCACGATCCCATAGCAGAGGACCTGGCATGAGATGCCAGTTGACGACACTTCGCCAGTATTGCCAGCGTGCCTGCATGCTAACACGTTGCGAGAGCGGACCGGAAGATATAATATAGCACTAGCAGACTTAATGAAAGATGAATCGAGTAATGAACAAATGCATAGTCGATGCTGGATAAAGATCGAGTCATCGAGATGTATTGATGGGTGAAAGGACAGACGAGAGCCAGCTCAGCTCAGGTACGTTGCAGCTGACTAATCATGTCGACCTTTTGCTGTTGTTTGGTGCTTCACCTTCATGGCCGCTCCCTCTCCTGTCTCGCGCCGCAACCTCGTGCCTGCCTACCTAGGTAGGCAATCAACTCCACATGTACACAGCTCCCGAACGCAACTCCTCGTCGTCTGTCTCTCCAAAATGTCTGGAACACTCGAACCGAACTCGGCCTTTCAAGGGCCAAGTCCCAGCGAAGATGCATCTCATTCTCCGAAGCTCCTGGTCAAGCCGAGTCGACGTAGGGACAAGCCGCAGATGTCCTGCACAATCTGCAGACAGAAGAAGTGGCGTTTGGTTCCCAAAACAGGCTTAGTCTATGCTGACCTATCTGTAGATTAAAATGTGATCGCATGAAGCCTTGTCTCAACTGCACCAAGCGCGGACAGCCTGGATCATGTGACTACATTAAACAAGAGTCCTCCCGTGGTCGCCCTGCTGGACTACAAGGGACAGCAAATGTTCAAGAGAGAGTCCGACATTTGGAAGATATGGTCATGACTTTGTTAAACAGTCAAACCGCTCGAGACCAAGATGTACCCACTGCAGAGAAATCACCTTCTACAACCAGGCCAGCAGGCCAGATAAAAGATGACGGCTTTACTCAATCTGCAGCGCCATCACCTGACAATCGCATGAACCCAAATATTCCAGAAGCCTCTTTGGGGAAATTTACTAGAGCAAGGGATCAAGCGAACTTTGTGGGGAGCGAACATTGGGAAGCAATTCTCGAAGATATCGCAGAGTTGAAGATTGACCTAGAGACTCCCGACACGTCCGAAATAGTTGATTTCAAACCTCAGATTTTGTTGGGTGTAAACCATGCATCAAGATCCGAAATTATGTCCTCAATCCCCCCAAGGCCAATCTGTGACATGCTGATTTCGCGCTGGTTCAGAACCATGGACATGGCGCCAAGTAAGTTGACTGTCCGTCTAGCAGGCACTGGTAAATTCTGACATAACCGCAGTGGTTATACATGCGCCAACTTTCATGAAAGAGGTGAGGAGGTTATAGATGTGAACCGTGAGAATGAATTGATTGACAGTTAGTCGGTAGTACGACCAAATGTTCAAAGAACCCAATGAAACGCCGTTGATGTGGATTGGGCTTCTCTTCTCGATTCTCGGCCTAGCTTCTTACTTCTACTCAGCGTCTGGGGAAGAACTGCAGACCATGCCTGAACCGTTTACCTCTATGTGGGAGATGAGCCGTCATTTTCGCGACCGGACTGCACAATCTCTCGTGGAGGTAAACTATCTCCGTCCCAGACGATATACCGTCGATACTCTGTGCTTCTACCACGTTCTTGAAATGTTTCACACCAGAGACTCAGAGTTCGGAGCTTACGTCGTTCTTGGAATTCTCGTTAGGGTCGCCATGCGACTTGGATATCATCGTGATGCAAGCCACTATCCCAGCATATCTTCATTCGACGGCGAAATGCGGAGGAGGGTATGGTCCATGATCTTTCAACTCGACCTTATGACTTCTGCTCAAGTCGGACTTCCTCGAATGATTCGGGAAGGGGAGACAGACACTGTTGAGCCTAAGAATCTACTGGACACAGATTTTGACGAAGGCATGACAGAACTCCCACACCCACGGCCCAGCACAGATGTTACCCCGGTGGCGTATTCAATATTCAAGGGCCGATTGCTTCGACAACTTGGATTGATTGTGGACCAGATGAATTCCGTCACACCTCCTTCCTACGATGAGGTGATGCACCTCGATTTGAAACTCATGGAAACGCATGCTACACTCCCTCCGTACTTGACTATGCGACCTCTTAGTCTTTCTATCACCGATGATGCGGATCTCATTCTCCGAAGATACGCTCTTGAAGTGTGTCTCCAGAAGAGCCGCTGCATGCTGCATCGGAAGTACCTCATCCCAGGAAAGTCCAACCCCCAGTTCCGCTACTCGAGAACTGCATCTGTCGATGCTGCAATGAAGCTTCTGGATGTTCAATGTATTTTCCATGAGGCTAGTCGACCTGGCGGGCAACTGTTTGGTGAACGGTGGAGAATGAACACTCGCATTAATCAGGACTACGTCCTTGCAGCCATGATCCTCTGTCTAGATCTTGCTTGGGGCATGCGAGTCGAGGATGGCTTACTTTCTGATTATGAAGATGAGATTGAAACGATGTGGCCAATACATAGAAGACTGCAGACACTGAAAAGCAGTTATGACATCTGGTGCGAGTCGAGCACAGTCTCAGCTCTCGCAGCAAAAGCAGCAGAGGCTCTGAAGGTTATGTTGAAGGATCTAGAGTGGACTAATTCGGTAGAGGTCGTGCCGAGGATATTGTTCTCTAATCCAACAACCATCTCTGGTATGCCACTTCTAACTGTATATCCACTTCCCATGATACTGATCCCTCACTCGCCAGATGCAACGCCCACCTCGCAACTACCTCCTTGCAACGATCAAGCATATCTTGAGGCTTCCAGTACTTCCGATTTTAGCGGGCCTGTACAGTCTTTTGTAGGGTCATCAGCAACAGACTTTCTCACGGGGACGACAGATACAGAAATGAACTTTGACTGGGTAAGCTCTTCTGATTCACTAAATGTGGTTTAGATGACCTAGGCACATATTGATCGTTGGACATGCAGGAATTCTGGGACAGCCAATTCCAAACGACGCCTATGGGGGCGGAAGATTTCGGTCCATTGACGTTTCAGTGATCAACATGGCACTTGAAAATGACCTCGATCAAACTCCACTCCTCGCTCCGGCATCGATCGCGAGTATTGTTATAGCTATTTCGTCGATGTAAGGTCCTCCTCGTACTCTCATCATATAATGCTATAGTTGAGTAATTAAAGGGCTTTCTTTCATTACCTTACAGAATTAGGCATTTACCGATAAAAAAAATCATATGCAGCGACTGCTGACTCTCCACACAGGGATCGATCTTTGATGTACGGCCTTAGCAAGGGAGGGAGATACAATGACTGTTCGGGTCACAAAGCCTGCTATGATTTTGATGGAAATGCACTCACTGTATAATACAAAGAGAGAGCATGACATGACGTTCTGCTCAATTTAGCATATGCATTCTCTACTCTACTCTACTCTACTCTAGCTCTTCATCTCTTCGCCTCTTCCTACCTTCTGGCTCTACGAGCAGCAAGTGAAATCATGATCAAACACCCTGCTAGTGAGTGAGTGAGAGTGAGTGAGAGTGAGGAGGTAGTATCTCGCCTTGCTCTCTAGCTAAGACAACTAGAACCTCAGAACCTCAGCACGAAAACCTCGGGGCGAAAAACAACACAGGTGAAAAGACATATGGCTTCTTCTCCACTCGAAAAACGAGAAACTTCTATCTCTAATCGCTCACAGCCCATACCCCACACTAACTCCGAACACACACACACACACACACACACACACACACCTACACCTTTGTAAAGAGTAAGACCACACCCCATCAATTACTCTCTAACCGTTTTCTGAATTATGCATGTACTCTTTCTTACATGTACGTATTCTCATTACCCTATGTGCTAGACCCAAAAATCAAAAACTATGAAAACTCCGAGCACCGAATGTGTATGCAGCGCGCTGTGCTTCCAGAATCCAGTGCTATCCTACCCTCTCTCGATACTGAATATATGCAATACAATCAATCTACCTCGTTCCTTTCCAAGTATACATCCACGTTCATCCCGTCTTCAATGTACAGTGCACGCGCCACCAGTGCTCGTACTCGAAGGTTCCCTCTCCCTATATACATCCTAACCTTGCCGAGGTTTGTGGAATTTCCAGAAACTGGTGTGAAACACCTTGCTTTTCAAACTATTAATCTTTCGTAGATAACTTACACAATCCTGTAGGCAATCTTTGCGATGAAGAAGCAGCTGATGCCAAAGACAAGTAGTCCCGCAGCCAGGCACCAAAACCATGTTAAATCACCCTCATACTCCTGCCCGGGAACCCAGACGTTCATACCCCAGAGACCAGTTATGATATTCATGGGCAGAACGATTGTGCCCAGAACGGTAAGTTTCCCGAGGACATCGGCAGTTTGTTCTTGTCGCTCGTTCATACGAATATTGATTTGTGCTAGGTAGTTGGCGTGTGAGCGTGCTAAAATCCTGTTTTTGGTCAGTAGACGTTTTTGATTAAAAGGGGTGATAGGACGAACTTCTCATAGTGGGATAGATTCCCCGTCATGGTAATGATATGATCCTGGATATCACCAAGATACAGTCCGATCTCACTCCGCGGCGCAATTTCCCAGTGTTCGTTACATCGCTTTGCGAACCCCTTGATGACATCTGCTTTGTTGCCTAGCAGACGATATAGGCCCATGACTTTCTTTCTGCAATCGCCAACTCGACGCAGCATATCACCACCACTCTCACCCGACGTGCCATCTCCCGCTTCCGAACGCTTTTCGTTGTCTCTGTTGTCTGGCTTATTATCTGCGGATGGAGAGTGCAGTTTGAGGATAGCGTCATCAATATCGTCGACTTCGTCTTCGATGCTCTGGATCAACGGCGCAAACACATCGGTGATATCGTCGATGATAGCATAAGAGATCCAATCAGACGATAGCAGCAAATAGTCCTGCAGTTGACGAATCCGCCGACGGACATTTGCAGGATGAGGGGTCATTGAAAAATGGAAACTTAAA
This sequence comes from Phialocephala sp. D728, assembly GCA_003988865.1. Taxonomy (NCBI): domain Eukaryota; kingdom Fungi; phylum Ascomycota; class Leotiomycetes; order Helotiales; family Mollisiaceae; genus Phialocephala; species Phialocephala sp. D728. Next base: position 87,000 of record QYAJ01000080.1, on the reverse strand, counting down.
ACTCCTTCTCGGAACACAACGACATACATGTTGACTGGTTCCAGGAAATCTTCATTGTTCATATCCTGCTCGAAGGATCGGTAGTTGACGAAATAGTAGTTGCGGAACAACTCGACCTTCTCACGAGCTTCTTGCATCATGATATCTTCTGCTGTCAAGGGATGAATACCAAAAGCTTTGGAAAGGACTTTCATCTCAGCATCAGTTGGGGAAAGGATATCAAGCCACCATGTCGGACGTTCACCGTAGCGCTTAGTTTTTTCAGGCTTTATGCTTGGAGCTCCTGGTGGTGGTGGAGACTTTATTCCACCATTTGGCGTGGCGCCACCAGATGATTCTCTCGAGCTAGGCTTCCCATCTCCTCCAGTGACCGATCCGCCTCGTCTTGAATCTGGCCGTGCCGGTTGATCAATTACTGAGCTTTGGCGAGTTGGTATCCTCGAGTCTCCATTTGCTCCAGGAAAGTGGCGAAGGTAAGCTTCATCGACTCGTAAAGGACCCTCTTCCTCCGATTCCGAGCTATCAGTCAGCTCTGGTGGGTCTGGGATGAAAAGCTCTCTAAATGACTGGCCTGGTTGTATGAGTTCCGAGATGGTTGAACTATGAATAGTGCTCTGAAACTCCTCGTTGAAGTATGTGAACCGATAGGGAGCATCGTCCTCAGCCCGGTGCCACCCTTTATGGATTGGCCGCAATCGTCCCCCTATTAATTGGGGCTCTGTTATCTTCTTCGCTCTACGTTCTTCACTTCTGCCTTCCTTTTCAAATCTGCTCCATTCGTCGAGCATTGCTAGGTCTGGCCATTTACATCGCCTGCGCCGTGGACCATTATCTCGCCGATAGGGCTCACCTTCCTGTCGGGGCATATCGTCATCTGCTATTTCAGACATGCCTTCCAAAGGAAAGCACACATCCTCCTCAGCTTGCAAAGCTATTGTATGTCTGCGTCCATCATATGCAGATTCCTTGCGCGGTGACCCAGGGACTGGTCTGTCGTCAATTGCGTGTTCGCTGATATCATCCCGTCCAACGTTAGGGTTTGGTTCGAAGTCGTCTCTGACCATCATGTCTCCGAAACTCATCTCTCGGGAGGGATTCAGTCGGGGACTTCCAGGCATCGATGGTGGGTAGTTAACATTATACTGCTCGTTTTCGTGCGGGAATGTAACGCTTTGTCTATCAAATATAGTTTTCTTCCTGTTGCTCCTAGATGATGATTTACTCGAGGCCCGGCGGTGGTCGCGCGACTTGGACGAGCTGATCTGGGAACCATCAAAGCCACCATATCCAAGAACTGCGGTTGAGCTTTTCGATCGTGCCGACGATGAGATGAGAGGAGCTCTTTCGTCTTCCGGAGCCTCTTCTCCATCATCATCATCATCGTTCTTTATTCCACTCTTTGGTCGGCGATTGTCATTTTCAGAAGTAAATGGATTTTGGTATTGTGGTCGATATGAGGAAGGATTTTCGTACATAGATCCTCCAAATGCACTTTGCCCCATCACAGAAGATCTTCGAGGTCGCATACTTTGCTGTTCCCTGCGTTCACCAGTCAGTCGAAGCCGAATTGATTTTCTGAGTTCACCCACCTATGGTCCAGCAGAGCTTCACTCTCGATGCTAGTATTACTTAAATTCCTTCCTTGAAGTCTATAGAAGCTTGCCCGAGCAGCATTCTCTGTACTACCCGCCCTATACGTCTGCGAAGTCTCTGGCAGGCCACTTCCGTCCTCAGTCGACGCCGCAAAAGATTGCCTTCTGGGGCGCTTCTTCTTTCCCCCTCGGTGATTCCTCTTCTTCTTCGGCATAGCCTGGGCCGCTGATTCCGGCCTCAGCGTCGCATTAGATGTATTTGGCCCAGGAGCGCCTTGAAGAGCAGTTGGTTCTGGTCTTTGGGGCGGGCCTTGGGAGGAGCTTGACGGTGCATTAACTCGAGGAGGAGGTGGTGCAGACATCGTAACGATATGATAGGTACTCTACGCTTGTCTCAGTCGTCGTGAATATTCGGCGCCGCTGCAGATGTCACCAATCGGGGGACTGCAGGTGTGCCGGGCATCTGAGGCCCTTTCAAGGTGTATCTCTTATCGTGTCGAGGGGATGGAGATTTTGCGATGGCGATGATGGATATGCTAGTAAGAGAGCCGGCGCCTTAATGTTCTCCTCATAGTCCAGAATAGAAGACCTCACAATAGGTATCCAATTGACTTGTCCAAAGGGCGATCAAAATAATGGAGATGAAGATGCGAGACACGAAGAATGTTGTTGTTCGGAGGGAAGGCCTGCTGGTACGACGCACAGTTGCCCGTCAGCCTTGTAAAATGTTTGAGGGCACGTCACCAGTTAAGACTTTTCATTGGCTGATGGCCGCTTCCTTCGCCGAAGTTTGCTCGCGTGCTCTTTTTCCTCTTCATGTTTCGTCTCATCCCACTTTCGTGGGCGACAATCACTGACGTCGCCATCTTAAGGTACGCTCGAAGAGGATTGCAATTGCCGTTTCCGAGTGGCCGATTTCCCAGTTTCCCATGTCCAGATGTCATCCTGGACAATGTATCCAAGTTAAGCTTATCTCGAGCCGAAGAAGCGAAGGAACACAACAGCGAAGTTACCAGCTTCGCAAGCTACATAAGTATAGTACATGTTTCCTCATGTCAACTCACTGCTTGATTTTCCTTTCGCAAAGTCTCCGCTGTAAGTTTCAGTCTTCAAGTTTCAACGAGAAAGTTTCGTGTATGCGTAGGCTAAATAAAATGTATTTCGGATGTTAACTTAACTCTATACAAGGTGAATGGCTATACAGTCGCTCGACTCGAGAAATTGCAGTATGAGAAAGTTTATTTTTGAGGCAATATGCTGATGGAAATCAGACATCGGAAATAACGACACCTTCGTCTACCACGTCGTGGCAAGCTATCCAGACTCGAGAACGCGACATACATTCTTCATGCTCTGATCACGGTTCGGCAACGTATCAACAGACCTAGGAGCCGATTTGCGACAGGCTAGATCGATATTCTCCCAACCAGTTCAAAAGTCATCGTAGAGGAAGGAATGTCACATGAGTCGATGTGGTTCTTACCTACCTGCCTACCTACCTAGTAAAGCGATCAAATTGAGAGTCCGCCAGCAAGCTGCTAGACCCCTAACCTCCGATAATATCCTGCTCATATTAGCTCGACCTGGTACTCGCCGATGTCTGCTGTCGCAATGGCTGGCTCAGTTCTTCTCGACTCGGTCCGAAGTCCTTATAATGCGATTATGCGATGCATGGTGGTCAAAGCATTCATGTCTCTTAGACTCTACTGCTGATGACTAACAGTGGTCTAAGTTGTTCGATTCGATGACCAGTCTTTGTGCTTCAGCCTCAAGCTTCCAAACTTTTGTTTAGTATGAGCCTATGAATGGTCTACCAGACTTTCATAAAGCCCGGAGTATACTTTCATCAACAAGACTATCAAAATTCATAGCCGCGATCATGCGTGCACCGACGTGTGCTGGAGGTATGATCGAACCCCTATCAAGATTATCCATCGGACCAAAAGCCAAGCACAAAATTAGTTGTCTATCGAACAAGTATTGAATTTTCAGATACTTTGCACAGGCTTACTTCCTTTTCGATTGCCCTTCAATGGATCCTCGATGCTTCTCCTAGGACCTCCCTGGCTAAGCCACAAGGCAAGAAAGTTCCACGTGATGAGATATCACCTGATCGGCCTCGCAATATGTGTACCTAGGTACCTACCGACCCGAGAGGCTTCTCGGAACAGAATGAAATCCATCTGCATACATCGGTAAACCGAAACAGTTTCCTAGAACAATATCCGCTACGGGTCGGGTGGGTCGCATCCGGCGGGGTGCCTGGTTCTGATTCCCTTCGCACGGCCTAAAAGTCCCCGCAGACTCTCATTCGAGTCTTCTCCAACACATGCGAGTGTTTTGAATGCCAGATCGATTGCTTGTGCCGGAAGCTGTCATAGCTCCCGGACCAATGCTGGGATACGAAGTACGAATTTTAACCTTCGGACGAAGATCTACGCCTAAGCGACTAGCCTAAAACCTGGGGATGTCAGGGGTTACTATCGTTTCGGCCATAATAATGGGTGTCAGGTACGCAGAAGCAGAAGTCGAAGCGCGCATGATTTTATGCAACACCCTCAAAGTCTTCGAGACCCGCCAACTCAGTCGCTACTTCATCATTCTTTTGGTGACAATAATTGTTCCTTCGACAAGTGGAGGATATCAACTTTGATGCTATCATGTTACCGTAATTGTTCTCCGGTCCATGGTTGTGAAGCTAGGCACAACGAGCTGCGGCGTTTATCGCATAATCTGGGGTACGTCGGACATGGAGTGCTTAATGCCAAGGAAACCTGAAGAGTCTCGACTGTCTGGTCGCCTGCCGGCACGCTTGCGAGCCATGCGATGCAGGGGAAAGGAAGATCCTAAGACTCTGGCGTTGCCACCCACTTGGCAGAGGCTCTACTATGATTTCCATCCTCCGACCAGTCCCTGACTCCCTGCTACCCCGACCTGCATGTCCAGGCGCGGGAAGCCCTCATGGCAGTTTCTCTCGAGTTTTTCAGGCTTGGGACCTACCATCGCATGATGGTGTACGAGCGCTCGCAGAAATGGAGAACTAGTTTGATATTTCATTTCTCAGTGCTTAAGTCATCTCTTCTTCTCATAGTTCTTCTTCTTTCTTTTTCTCCATCGCCGTGAATGATTCGAAATATTGGCACACTTCAAAGTTGATCTATGAAGATACGAATCGCAACAAAATCGAGGAGTAGGACGAATAGAACACCATGACGACCCTTCCAGATCTCGAGGATATCGAAACCCAACAAGAAGGGGTTCGAAGGGCTCTCATTTCCAGCATGCCTTTTTGGCTTACAGTAACGCGGATTATGCAACTGGTACGCAATCTCTTCAACGACGCTCAATTATCGGTCTATACTAGCTGCTAATACCCACACAAGCTTCTCGCGTTCACCGTTCTTGTACTTACAGGCTATGTCGTATCAATATTTGGTGGTGACTTCGTAAGTTCAATTCTACCGTTGCTGTACTGAATGACGCTGACAATACTCATAGTTCCATACCTTTGGTAGGACCAACCCCGATTAACGCCAGCTCTCGACTTACAAATATTAGGAATCAGCTTTCTAGCTTTCGTATGGACCATAGTCTTCATGCTCTATGTATGTCTGAATCAGTCCATTTTCTCTGATCATTACTAACAAGATAGATTTTTATCACACCAGAACGAGCACCAAAGCTGTACTACTACCGAGTACATATGTTAGTCGCCTCACATGTATACCGCAGATACCTCTGCTGACATCACCTTCAGAATTCTTGAGATCATTACCACAGCTTTCTGGATTGCCACCGTCTCTCTTGTGGCTTGGGAATGCCAGACTTGGGATGCAGCCGAAGACGTCGTCAATGACAGTCTGACGGCAGCCGAAGCTTCATTAGTGAATTCGTTACCCAATCAATGGTCGGGTGTCACAGCTTTGAGGGTAGCGTTAGCTATGGCTACGTTTAATACACTTCTATTCGCCACGACTATGTTCATAAGTAAGCTCCATTTCTCAGTATACCCGAGAAGCTAGATCTACAGATACTAACAAAATGTCACAGTAAGACGATTGTTGCTTCAATCAACGGCCGAATGAATTCACGACTGATCATCAGGCAGCAAGACCATTACACCCAGATCAGCAGGAGAAGCGCAGGACGTTGATACAATACATCCCGCAATGCTCTCTTTTTCGATACTCGAAATATCTCTCGGCAGACGAAGGGCGGCAGGCCGACACTTTTCGACGCCACTATACATACAAATTCATCACGACCGACAGTATAATACCATCAGCATATCAGACCGGCGCATCTCGGAAAAACAATACAACATCATCTTGGGGGTTTAACGTCATTCACATACGTTCTACATATGGCTATATCGATCGGGCGTTTGGGTATTGGAGTCACGGTTTCTAATGTCCTGGCAACGTCCATGTCCAGTTACAATACGAGATACAGAAGTTCACAAACTATCTATCAAACCAGTCAATCAATCAATCAATCAATCAATCAATCAATCAATTATCTAATCCATCCAACCTAACAACCATTTTCCCTATCGCTCCCTTACTCTTCCCTACCATCTCCAGCATCGCCACAACCTCCCTTAACCCCTCTTCTTCCCCATTCCCAAAATCTACTACGCGTCCCACAATAGGCTTTAACTTCCCCTCTTCAATACACTTCTTAGTGAACTCCCCAACCTCTTCACCAAACTTTGCGTGCGTATGATCATACCTCACCCCATACCTCCCTGCCCTCCACCTCTGAACCCCTAAATGCGCATCCACAATCCAGCAAAGCCACCACGGCGCACTCGGCAAATCAGCCTTCAACGATACACTACTCTTCCCCACAATACACAACATCAGTCCCTCCTTCCTGACCGTCTCCACATAACTCATCCCATCCCCCACCGTATCAAAGAGAAAATCCACTCTCCGTTTTCCAATCTTCTCCACGACGTTTTCTTTCGTGTAATCCACTACCAAATCAACATTCCCTTCCCCAAGTAATTCTGGGACCAGAGGAATTTTCGAGGTTGAGACGGTAGTGATGACTTTCTTGACCCCAAAACACGATTTTAGCAACTGGACAGCGATACTGCCCACGCCGCCAAGTCCAGCTGTTACGAAGACTGTCTTGTCTTTTAGTCCGCCTTGCGAAGCGAGGAGGTGATCAGCTTGCCACAAAGCATTGATGGCGGTGGTCCAGACGCAGGATATGGAAGCGGCCTCCTCGAAGGAGAGTTCGTGTTTGGTTGGGGAGGGGAGAGATGGGATGTGAGATATGAAATGGCGGGTGGTGGGAGTGAGGTGCAGGAGCTGGGAGCCGGTGCCGTGGACGAAGATACAAAATCCGTAGACGTGGTCTCCGGTTTTGTAAGCGGTTACGTTGCGGCCTACTTGTTTGATCACGCCGGAGAAGTCGGCGCCGATTACGAAGGGGGTCCTGGTTATAATATCAGCTTTGTGTTGGGGAGTGGAAATGGCGGCTCATGATCACGTGAGAGCGGAAAGGGTAGAATGAGGGGAGAGGAGGAGGCGAGGAGGGTAAATTGGGGTTCATTGGGGAGAGGGGAAAGGAAGAGAGCAACAAACTTCATGGATTCCACGAATCGTGTCATGCCGGACATGCGCATGTAATCCGATCGCTGGATACCGATAGCGCGGACGCAGACAATTATATCATCTGGTCCTTCGATTTTTGGATCAGGGAGAGTGACGATTTGGAGGTTGGTGGGGGGTCCAAAGGTTGATACGGCGAGGGCTTTCATTTTTGATTACGAAAAGTGATTGGGATGGGATATGGAGTGGTGAGAGTGGCGATTAGATGAGAGCAGGTGCGTCGCTTTTTGTATGTTTCTCAGGCGGCGAGTCGGCTCGATTCTGGATTCCGGATGTCTTAAGCTTAAGTCAAGAGCATCAATTCCCGGGCAGAAGCGAGAATCATTGAGTGAAAAGGTAAAAAATAACTAAGTTAGAGATATGATCGTTTTCTCTAGTATTTAGAACTATATCCCGGCTTGCGACTTTATGTTCATGAAGTGTTTGGTGAGATGCCCCGAACGCCGATTTAGGGGTAGCGAATCCCGCTAGGCGACTGCGAACACCGACCGATAAAGGTACAAAAGGGAGTTCCAATTAACTCTGTGTCACAGAAACAAGACCTTTGGCGTAGAATGGAATGGTGTTGTACGAACGAATTAGCAGTAACGAAAAACGACACCATTTAAGTCAAGGAAGTTGCTCTTACCTACGTACTGTACCTCACGTGACCTTGTCCCATCTGAACTCCGGACCACGAACTGTGGCAAGTGCCTTTGCAGTGATATGATGGCATTATTCAGTTTTCATCTCTCAGATCTTAAGATTGACTGAAGTTGACATAATATTAATGGAAGGAAGAATTATCATGGTGGTGGACAGTAGTATTATTTTTGTGGTGATTTGCTGTTTATGTAGACATCCCAGGCTTTTTTCCTTAAATTCAAGATTTGAGGAAAGACAGATCAATTCACGTTAGCATTCATGGTCTTGGTGTAGGGGACGTGGTTTTCATCCCATTTGTAGTTGAATAAAGATAGACTGGAACGTCCAGCCTTTTATGTTAGAATAGAAGTGGGGTTCGGTGCAACTTCCTAGGGTGGACGCTCGCCATTGGTCCACTACCGAGTGCAATACTATATTCTAACTTCATCCTAAATCTCTTGCTGCTTCATCCCCAAAAGCTATCTATACCTTGCATCGTGTCAATATCGAAAAGATTCTGGTACTCGGAGGTGAGGTCCCCCAAACATGGGCAACTTAAGGTTTGCGTGAGGAGCTCCGGAACCGTCATGTCATGAATCATCACGCAACCATCTGCTCATCTTGGCATCAGCAGGCTACAAGTTACACAAGCCACAAGCCTTGGCAGCATGAGCGATAAGATCCTCAACCCAATACCTTTACACGTGTTACTCTCGACCTTCCAGACTTCCAGAATAGATGAAGGATGCAGGTACGCCTCACACCTTGGTGAACCGATAATGTGGTTCGTCCCCTCCCTGTCCTTCGTCCCAAGGCATGCCGGACTTCCTCGGCGAACCCGAAAGATGCAGGTCGGTTGAGCTTGATCCCTATCAATAAGCAACAACGGTCCTTTTCCAGTGCACGTGGGTTCTTCAATACGTCTGGATTTATTTCAACCCCTCAAATACCTCAATAGAGCTGCACGGATAAGCTGCATGCCAAGACCGATGCCCTCATCCCACCAAAGTGACCTGGGAGAGCTTCTGGAGCTTCAAGAGCTCTATATAGTGGGAAGGTACTTCACCATCAATATTTTATTGTGCAAAACAATTGGAATCAATTGACTGCTTCAATTCATACATCATGCGTTCATTTATCAATTTAGTCGCTGTTACCCTGCTGGTAGATACCGTTGCATCTCTACCGTGGTGGCCAGGCTATGACCACAATGGTCAACATCCCACCAACTATCGTGTTGATGTTGGCGTGCGACCATACTATATCATCAACAACATGACTGATGGTCCCCTCAAAGATAAGCTCATTGGCTGCGAGAACAATAAACAAGAGATCACTGAATTCACCATCGGCCATCGTGGTGGTGGAACTCTTGAATTTCCGGAGGAGACTGTTGAGTCCACTATGGCGGGCGCTCGCATGGGTGCTGGTATCCTTGAGTGTGATGTCTCATTCACAAAAGATCGTGGACTTGTCTGCCGTCACTCTCTCTGCGACTTGCACACCACAACAAACATCCTGCTCCATCCAGAACTCGCCAAAAAGTGTGTTGTTCCATTTACACCTGCGAATGCAACCTCGCCCGCAAACGCTGTCTGCTGTACAAGCGATATCACGACTGCTGAATATCTAACTCTCTGCGGCAAGCAGGACGGCTTCAATGCTAGCGCCACGACCGTCCAGGACTACCAATATGGTACTCCGACTTGGCGGACAGAACTCTACGATACATGCGGCACAGTCATGACACTCGATAGCTATATCACCCTCGTGGAGTCTCTCCACCGCAACTTCACTCCCGAGCTCAAAACTCCACCGGCACCATACGTCATCATGCCATTCAACGGCTATACGCAAGAGCAATACGCTCGCGACATGCTCGACACCTTCATCCAAAGAGGCATTGATCCCAGCCGCGTCTATGCGCAAAGTTTCAATCCTCCCGATATCTTCCAATGGATCAAAGAATATCCCGACTTTGCGAAGCAAGCTATTTATCTCGACGAAGACGGTGATACTCCTGCTACATTGGTGAATGCCACGGCTCGACTTCCTAGTCTCGCGGCGCAAGGAGTGAAGATTATTGGTCCTCCATTCGGATACCTTCTCACTACTACTCCGGACAATAAGACCATCATTCCTAGCGACTATGCTAAGGTTGCTAAGCAAGCCGGTCTGGAGATCATTGCGTGGACATTTGAGCGTTCGGGTCCGTTGGCAACTGTTGCAGCAACTGGGGAGTATTACTACACTCAGATCGCACCTGCTATTCATTATGATGGACAGATGTATGAGGTTCTGGATATTTTGGGCAGCCAGATTGGAATCAAGTCTATATTCACGGATTGGGCGGCCACGGTCACTTATTATGCTAATTGCATGGGTTTGTGATCGGGAGTCAGTGCAGGATCCTCCATCCGATGCATCTGTTACGTAGCACAATGGAAAAGAGACATGATAACGATTAATAATCATCTAAAATTCCACAAGTACTTGGCCCTTGAATTCTTTTCGTCTGGAGTCCTGTCGTAACAGCCCCTGAAATAAGCGAAATTCCAAAGTGGGGCTTTCCTGTTGGCGAGGAGGAGAATCGAGGATGAGGGATGGTGACATCAGCGAGTAGTCTTGAGGACCAACCAAGAAAGGGGTGTGATAACGCGTTGAATTATTGGAGGTTTGGCCTCAAATCTCTTCCTAGGGAGAAGAGCAAGTGCGATTGGAGATCACTACCGAAGTTGATGCGATTGCTAGGCTTGAGCTCCGATAGCTTGAGCCTAAGGCAGATAATAAGTTGGCACTTCTCAATAGATAGTCCTCGCTATACTTCAACGACATCAATGGCATGGATTGAACTTGGTCCTATTCTAGAGATTACCCTATTTGCTTGTACAGAGGAGCGACTTTCTTGCTTTTCTTCTTCTCTTCGGTGGCGGCGTAGCATCATAAAGATTCTCTTCTTCCCTCTCATCTGCATCATTCTTGATAGCAAGTGAGGAATCGGCATCAACCGGTATTGTTGAACCACTGATTTCAACAGATGGCGCACGTTGATCTTGCTCTTGTCGAGGTTCGTTGACGCACTGGGGAAGTTCTCGCTAGCTATGACGGCAGAGAGGTGCGTTGGCGTGTTAGGTTGCTTCCTTACAATAGGTACTGGCACCTTCGCGTCTCCGATTTTCTTTTTCTGGCCAGAGGGTTTTGGTGTTCCATATTGCTCGGAACACCCAGAAGCGACCGTCACTTCTATACCATTGGCGGAGTTGATGCTATTTAACACATTCTGGATGTCAGAGTTGGTCACAATGCGACTGACTGTCTCTTCCGACAGGTCTTTACAGTGTTATCTTATCTCTTCGGCCAAGAGTTCACCAGCTCTAACCGGCTCGACTTCCTTACTCAACTTCGCAAGAAGATACAATGTCTTGTCACCTGGCGTGTGACCTTCAGTTAACATATAGGCCGGTAGCATACGTTGGGGGATATCGTGCCAATTTTGGTGAATTGTCTTGAGCTCTCTCGCCTAATTTTGTCAGTACTGGATTCGTAAAGGTTATTAGCTGGTGCTTACTTTTCTGCTCTTGTTCAGCTCACTATGGTTCTGCAAGAGGATGTTCACTCGGTCATCCGAAGACAACGCTAGTTCTTGATAAGCCATCTCCCGTCCCTCGCGTCTGCCATGCCCAAGAGCTGAGTGCCGTTCCACCTCGTGGGTCTTCTTTAAAGCCTCGATATCGATCGGAATCTGGTCATTGCCAACATCTAGGCTTGGCCCTTTAACTGATGGAGTTGGAGGGACTGCTTTGCATCCAGCATCAAAGCCTTGTTGATAAGACTCCGTCCTGACTTTGCTGAGTTGATCTAAATGACTACGACGTAGAGTTGAAATATCGTGCTCCATGCTCGAGTTGATATCATTGATAGTCTGGCGCTGACTTTCTTCGACGCCCTCCTTTCTAGCCTTGTCTGTCATCACGGTAGTCTCATCATTTTTCTTAGCAAGTTCTAAGACCAGAGATCGATTTTGTGCCTCAAGTCCAGCCATTTTACATCGAGCTACTTCTAACTCTTGCATGTTGTTCTTCAGCTGGGCATCGAGGTCTTCAATTTGTGCCCGGACTTTTTGTTTCTGCGAAGCATGACGAGTCTTCCACATCCATTTCTGCTCCTTTATATTCTTCTTTAAGGCCATTTGAAGGGTTTCTTCGTAAATTCGCGCATGAAAGTCCACCAAGAAAGCATTCAGCTCGTGTGAGTTCGTAGCTTCATCGATATCCATGAGCTCTTCCTTAAAAACAATCCGAGCGCGAAGGAGATCGGCCCCGGCAACATCGACAGTATTGGATGAGTCGGCAACGTTATTCGGGGCATTAGGTAGGACCCCATGGTCCTCATCAGACTCAGAAATTGCGCTATCGAGCTCTTGTCCTTCCTCGTCTGACTCTTCTTGCTCGTTTTGCACAATCGTCTCTTGTTGCCTCTGGCACGAAGCAGGCAAATCTGACAAATGACGTCAAAGGTATGTCATAAATAGGAGAAAATGACATACCAGCTCCTGTGTTATTCGGATCTACATTGACCACAGTCAAGTGACCATTGTCCAAAGCCCTGTGGCATTGCCGAATACTCCCTGCAGACCATCGTGATATTCCACCTTTAGTGCTTGGAAAGTGTGGATAATGTTGGCTGAATCTCCATTGGTAGGAATTTGGGGGTTTAGAATCGGAATGGCGCGGATCTATGCCTTTCGGAGACCTTGCCACAATTGGATGACCTATCGCTACTTCTGCAGATAGATGTCATCTTCATGTCCTAGAACGTCAGGAATAATTGAGGATCTCGCACCAATAGTCTGAATCAGCCTTTCCTTGAGTACATCGGGGAGTCGCATGTTCTTGTTACCGGGACCCATCGAAGCATAATTGATCGGAGCCATGCCTTCTCCTAATACTTCGACCTGGACTCGTTTATCGGTAAGTCTTCGATAGAGCCTTTCCAGAATGGAGTCGTCCCATTTGTCTTCTGGAAGACCACCATTCACACTGCAATCCAGGACTAATGGAGAAAAGTTGAACGAGTACTGGTAAGGCGGTTTTGTTTTGGCTGTCCATCTAAAGAGTCGAGCTTGCTCCTCGAGACCATTTATTGCTTCAATATATCAGCTACATCCAACTAGAAAAGACTTCGAGTCTTACCAAGATCGCGAAGCTCCTTGAACACGTCCTCAATAACTCTTCTCAGTGTTCCTTTGTCCATCATTGTGGGTATAGCATTTTGCCTGCTCTTTAGGTTCCCGGTCATGGTAGTTTACCTACCAACGAGTCAAGATCTCTTCGAAGAACAACGTTGACCCAAATTTGGTTCAATACTCAGCATCCGAGCGGCTGAAAAGCGCGACAACGAGGCGAGGTAAGAAGTGCGAGAGGTTTTATATGATGAGCTCTTCAAGTGAAATGCACGGACCGATCGAAAACAGCTGTTGACTCTGAATGGGCTTTTCGTTGCCTAAGCCTATAACGTATATTGTTGTTCAGGAAGCAAAATGTTTGTGTTGACCCGAGACGAGGTCAAGCCACAAAGGCGTTAACCTATTATAAAGTGTTACACACACATTCCTGCCCTTTTTGCGATATATTATATATGGATGTCATTGGAGGATGCATTTGGAAGGGTAGGTATGGGTTAATTCATGGTTCTTTTATTTCTTTCTAGAAAGGTGCCGATTGATTTTGATGTCGAGGAGCGTATAACCGATGACAAATAGCACTCTATAAACCTCACTTCACGAGATAACGAGACCCGAATATTAATATTCCTCTGGCGGGCTTTAATACTCTGTGGGTTTGTACGTAGTTTGCTTTGATCTTGGGCTGGCGATTCGCAGCTGAGTCCACTCTAGCTGCAGACCTGCTTGAGGCGCTCCCTGTAGGGGACATCGAGGTTAAATAAACCAGAATGACCAACTGCATTTCGTGGCGAATCACAAATTGCATGGACATTCTGGGCATGCTCTTTGTTCTCTCGTGGCGTATTGTCTCCCTAGTGGTCATTCAACCTAGTCGAAAGCTACTAAGAGCTACCAGAAAGAAAGCCCATTCATCCATTGATATAAAAGTTGGGTGGTTGGCCATCTCTGGACACTATTTAACTTTAATACTTGACCGAGAGAAGAATGGAGACTTACTCGGGTATTGTAAGTCTCGAAAAGTGCCTGGGGAGGTATGCTGGAGGGCCTGGTGGGTCTGAAGAATACAGGGCTCAACACTATAATCTCAGGCTGTGCCGTCTCAGATTGCTTCGCCATAGCGCCTCGAGACGCCAAAAGTGTCTAGCGATGCAACTCCCTGAACAATAGAGAATGACCCTGAAGACCCGGCAGCAGGCTGGGTTTCCCTCTACTATACCTGGATTATTATGCCTGGTAGTACATCAAACGTACAGCTGGAGGAATCCCTATTCTCCAGCATTCGATCCCGCAGCGTCAGTACTCCTCTAATCAATGGAGATTAAGTGTCTGTTTCCTTCGGAGATGGACTCTGGTGCCATTTGGTGACGACACAGAATTCTAATTCCTATGTATGATACTTCAAGGATAAGAACCTAAGAAGCGGCTTGAGTAACCATAGCTAGGAAGCATCGCGACTGCGGTATCTCCTTTCCTCTTGAGGTTCTTGATGCCATGCTTGATTAAGATGAGATGGGGTGATGAGCTGTAGAAAATTACGTATTCTTTTACTCATGGAACAATTCTCGAGTACTAATGTTAGGAACGTATAAGTACAATACATTGCGAAGAACGATCGACGTTGAGATAACGCGGCGTGAGTGCAGGCCACTGGGGAGCGCTATACTAGGCCCAAGTAGGACCAACCTACCCCACGAACACGAAGAAAAACTGCAGCCCCTCGTTCACGCGTTCCTTCAGCACAAAACAAACAGACAAGAAGATGGCACCACCAAGCGCTCTTACGATCGCGACTTCATCGGTGCAACGACTGATGAAAGAGGAAGCTTCTTACCACAAAGAATTGAAGAGCCAAGAAGCGCGACTTGAGAAGCTGTTAACAAACAAGTCTGAGGACGAGAATGCCGAATATCAACTAAAACAAGAGGTATATTCTGCATCATGACGCATTCCACGCTTAGTTACGGAAGCTAATACTCTCGATAGCGTACTGCCATCGAAGAAACCAAAGCTGTCTTCCCGCCCTTGACAGAGCGCCTCGAAGATGCTCTACAAAAACTCGAGGACAAGCTCGATTCAGAGAGGAGCAACGGCGGAAGTGCAGAGGAGGTCTCGAAAGCGGAGGGAGTAATTACAGAGGCCAAGAAAGTAATAGCAGATGCGAAGGTAGTTGCCGTATAGGATTGAGTTCTGGTTATGAGGGGTATGATGATACGAAGTATGAATGATAGGCACGATACCATGGGCCAGTGAGGGCGGGCATACTGTTTTGATGTGATCTTGGGAGCACTGGCAACATGAAAATGGGAATGGTGTTCACAAGGGACAAATAGAGGGTATCATGCTGTCTCTATAGTACAATAGATCGTACATATGACTTGCAGCTTGCCATTAGCTACGTAGTATCCATTTGGTCTTCAGTCTCTCTCTCCTCGCCTTCCTCAGACATTAGTTCAGTATCTGCGACTGGCACCTCAGGACTTGGCTCATCCACAACAACTTGGGGGGTCGCAGGCAGCTCAACGGGCTCCGCCATTGGCGTGTCTGCCACAATATCACTCTCTTCGACTTTTGGTCCGTCGTCCACCATCATTGAATCCTCTCCTTCAGCCGGCTCTTCCCTGTCTACTTCGGAGCCAGCAGGAGAGACAGCTCGGCTTCCTGTCCTGCTACCATGTCTTGACAATATTCCTGAGTTTAGCGGTCTTGGCTTAAGTCCCGACTCTGATGTACTGTGCGAATGTCCCTCAGGTCGCGGTGTAGCATTTCCGCTGAAACTGCTGTGCTTTGGTGTCTGGCCTCCTCGACTGCCTTCGCCAACTTCGCCATCCTCCTCTCCACCGTCCATACCCTCACGTCTTTCGACTTCTTCCTTTTCATCCCGAATAAGTCTTCTCAACTGCATACCCTCCTCCACAATCCTACCGAACTGCTCTCGCCTCTCTTTCCAAGTTTCCCCATACGTCATGCTCTCCTTCTCCAATTCCTTGCATTCTTCCTCCAGCTTCCTCAAATTGACCTCCTGATCCTCGCGTGGCCTCAGTAACCTATTATTTGTAATTTTCTCCGCAAGCTCATCGAACTTCTTCCTCTGTTCCAATGTCTTCTTCGCCTCATCCAGCTGAATTCTTAACTGTGCCGTACTAGCTCTGACCGCTTGCATTGTGTCCAAGATCCGCTGCTTGTCAGCCGTGTACCGATCTCGTTCACGCTCGTTGCTATTGCGCAGGAATTGGATGCGCGCGATACTGCTATCGAAAGCTTCAAAGTCGAACATAATATCCTCGCGGAACTGGCGTCGCTCTTCAAGTTGTTTCAGCACAGTAGGATCTTCTTCGGAGGCATCTTCGCCAGTGGAGCTTTCTGGTGGAGGAGTAGGTAGCTTGTTTGGCGTGTAGAGGAGAGAGTTGGGCGTGAGAAGGCGTTTGGTAATGCGCTTGAAAGGCTTTTCTTCGACATTAAGCAGACGCGTCTTATGGAGCTCATCTTCTTCGCGCGACTCGAGGATATTGAAGGTAGCCATACTCCCTACAATGAGTCCTGTGAACTTTGTGTGAGGGATGAGGAACGGCATGGCGATTTATGAATGGAAATTGAATGCGGGCGGATGCGGGCGCTAGGGTGACGGATTTAGATTTGGATTGTGGAGGGCTGGACCTTAACCTTGGGGCATCCTTTATCCTCCAACACAATGGCAAGACAGATTCACTTTCAACATACAATCATGATTTCAAAGATCTGCTAACATTTTCACTTTCGCATTTGTGTCATCAAAAATTCACATTGCAACAAATTCGCACTTTTTCTACCGTATCTAGGCCGCGGTCAATTGCAAGATCTCGGAGTTGGACAAAGTAGCTCGTCCAACTTGCGTAACTTCATTCAGCTTCCGCAAAAGAACTCTTGAAACCATAGTCAAGATGCCAGCTCCATCGCTCAACGATTCTTGCATAAGGGCCTGTATCAAAAATATTCGCAGTAAGTACACCTCACCCCTCTGTCACACTGCGGCCAACCCCCTTTAGGTCTCACAGATGTCGGCTCCTTCGAATACTGGAAGATCAAGCCAGTTCTTGCACGAATCGCATCTCCCGAACAACTCCACAACATCGAACAGAACTCCCCTCAGATCCTTGGTGAAGACGCTGAGCTCTGGCAAGTTTTCATCGCCCGCGATATTCCCAACTGGCAGACCAAAGGTTATGTTCCGAAGAACCCATTGAAATGGTACGAGGTGTACTGCAAGTACAAGAAGGAGCAACGTAAGGAAATTGAGCGCGATGAAGAGGCGTTGAAACAGAGTATGATGGGGCTGCAAAAGATACGACAATCACATGTCTCGAAGGTCGTGGATTTGAGGACCTTACCTAAGGTCCCTCGGGATCCATATATGCTGCCAAATAATGGAGGGGTACCGCTGAATAAGAATAAATGGGGAAAGAAGGAGGGCTCTGGCGCTTTGACGTGGACGGCAGGAAGTAAGACAAAGATAACTGATGGAAAGAGCGTACTTATCCGTGCGAGGAGAGAAGCCAAGGAGATCAGCGCGATGAGTAAGTTGAATAGGCCGACGCATCAGTTGAGCGGTAGGATCGGTCAGGTCAAGCGGGCACCAGCGGGTATGTCGAAGGAGTATCAAATCGCCTCCCAACCAGCGTTGAAGATTTTGTCCCACAAACATGTTCTACCAAAAAACGAGAGTGGTATCCGAGGGCCGACTCTGGAAGAGAGAGAAGCGAGACTGAGAGCTGCTATGTCGGGAGGCACCAAAAGATATGCTTCCGGAGATGTCAAGGAGACTCTCGTCGGTTCTTCGGACGACGATTTCAACGATGATGAGGAGGAGGAGGAGGAGGAGGAGGGTGGAGATAACCTGTTCGATGAGCCCGAGGAAAAGATAAAGCCAATACCCCGGCCTATGTCGGGTTCACGACTACCTCCTCGAAACAACCATAATGGCCCGGTTTCGTCCTCACCTCCAAGATCAAAGCAAACATCTTCCCCGCTCTCCTCTTCACGACCAGGTCGCAAACCTTCAGAGCTCATCGGCTCCGCTATCTCTGGACCTAGGCTAAAGGCTTCCTCGCCGACTTTGGATGCAACTTTGGCTGCTTCATCAAGAACAATGAGTCCTGGCCTGGGAGCTCCCAGACCAATGATGGCGAGGAAGAGACCAGAAGCGGATGTATTCAACCGTGGAGCCAAGAAGCCCAAGCTCAGATAATCTGAACTAGAAGACTCGGAACTCGTACACTTTTTGGGCGCATTTGGGGTGGGTTTGGTATCAGCGAGGCGTTGGAAGGAAGCCTAGCAAAATTCCCATTTTGAGGGAACATATCTAAATGAGTCACGATAGATGACAACAGTGTAAATTTCGAGGACAGATTCCGTGCTGCGTAGCAGTAAACTTGTCTATCTGGCTATAACGTCTCCGCGTGCTCTTTACTCGGGGTGAGCAAAAAGCCCCGAGCAGTGTCAGGGAAAACAATGTAGTGAAATAGAAGAACGCCGGCCATATCTCATTCATCCGTCATGAATGCATGCATGCAGTCCAAAGGTCAATCATTCCACCATGTCGTGCCCGTCGTGCTGTATCGTAATGTATGTATGTTAGGAGAAGTCGAAGGGGGAGAGGGTCGGGGTTTCATCTATCGTGTTCTATCCGTTGCTTCTGGGCTTGTACCGCTTGTTTGCTCGAGGCTGAGGTGTCTGGAGGAGTATTGGGTAGGCGCAAGACTTGACTTGGTAGAACGTCGCAGAGGAGTATAGCACGGATTTACAAAGAGCCGCCACGCAGAGCAAGAACAAGATGTAGTGTAGCGCCACCTTCGAGGGCGTAGTCTGCTGCGGTCTTCTCGTCGGTCCTGTATTGTTGGTGCTCGTCAGCTTCAAAGTTTGGTGATGGTGGGGTAGGTGGGGCAGGCAACCAAGCAAGCAATGGGATGTAAGAAAAAGAGCAGCATCTTTTCTAACACTTCGGAGCTTGCAGAATCAAGACCAAATAATGTGTGCTCCGGCTTAAGGTAGGGCAATACTGGGATAGGGTAGAAAGACTCACATTTGCTTTCCACCATAGATCAAACGTTGTTGTACTGGTGGGATGCCTTCTTTCTCCTCCACCTTTTCCTTGATCTGTGCAACCTACAGGCATATTCATTAGTAGAATATAATGATAGCGTATGCAGGTGTAGCTTACTCGATACTCAGGCTCAATATCAAGCTCAATCTCCTTCCCCGTGAGTGTTCGGACTTTGATCAACATTGTCGCAGACTGTTTTGAGGAGTGTGTCTCGTTTCGCTTTCGACACCGCTTCGATGGTATTGCGTTGGTCCGGTGTGTATCTCAAAGTCCGGTAGGTGGGAGATTTTAGTATCGAAGGATGTCTAAGATGGTGTTGGAGAACAAGCAGAGTCCTTGAAGCTTAGCTGCCCAAAATGGCACGCGATTTATAGCACGTGACTTGGGTTCTGCCTTGGCTTCCGCTTCATACCGGGACGGACACCCTCGAGCTTCCAACTTCATCATGATGCTCAAAAGCGTTTAAACAGTCAAAACCATCGGCGACAATTCACGGGTGCTCGTAAGTCTTCCAAAACTATAGAAGATTTCTTTTCCAGAGACTTCGAAGCGCCAGTCAGCAGCCCTTATCTGACGCGTCCTCAACGCGTCTTACCTCTAATTGCAAAACCTTCCGTCTAGCTCAAAGAGCTTTCCGATTATTATTCCTTCAATGGTGTATCGTAGGGACGCTATCGCTTGCAGCAAACTAAGGTTTCGCGAGTCCATACTTGAGACTTAGTCTCAAACTGAGCTCAACTATAGTCTATAGACGGCTAACCTTACGCTCGTCAAGTTTCGCTTCCAAAAGGGGCTCTTCTTGTCAAGTTAA
Organism: Phialocephala sp. D728; assembly: GCA_003988865.1. Lineage (NCBI taxonomy): Eukaryota > Fungi > Ascomycota > Leotiomycetes > Helotiales > Mollisiaceae > Phialocephala > Phialocephala sp. D728. The sequence goes on along the minus strand of QYAJ01000080.1, from coordinate 67,091 downwards.
AACACCCGTCGATGGACCGTAGACTTTTTTTCTCCAAGCATTGGGTATCATTAAGTCAACACAGGACATGCTTCACGCCATCCAAGACGTTTTCTCTCGACGCTCATATAAACACCCTCAAAAACTCTCCCAAAGCCATGATAGCCATTGCCTGTCCATATGGCATACTCGTACGATCGATATCCATATAATGTTGTAAGGTATGACCCATTGCTGTGCCGAAGGACACCTCCATTAGTTCTCCTTCCTCGCTGACCTTCGCCAGCACCGCTTTTACTGCTTGGATAGCAGAAGCCCGGAATTCCTCTCCTTTTATATATCGCAGACGCAATGCCTTCAACATACCAAACGCAAAGCCAGCCGTGGCCGAGCTTTCAACATATGATCCTTCATGGGATGGACGATTAATGAGGGTTCTCCTATTCCAGAATCTCGGAGTCAGTGGAATCCTTTTATATATTCTGGTGAGTAGAGCTGCATGTCCCAATAATAATATGCATGCGTATGAGAGTAGTTGAATGCTGTAGGCTTCTAGAAACAGTACAGGAGGAGTAATAATTCTCCTAGAAGGTGGCCTTACCACAGCCCTCCTGGCTCTTGATACAGAATAAGTGATCGGCATTGAGCTTCCAAAGTGTCGATAAGATGTAAGCGGAAAGCATCATTCGGCGGCAGATCGAGCAATTCCAGCATCTCCGGGATAGCAATTGTCAGCCAGCTGTTACCTCGGGCCCACAACGCTGCCGCAAAGTTATGGTTTCCCTCGAATGTCCAGCCGTGATAGAAGAGTCCAGTCTTTGTATCGAACAGATACTTGATGTGGAGCAAAAATTGTCTCTTCGCTTCTTCAACATAATGTGGACGATTGAGAAGCTTTCCGATCTTGGCCAATGGGAGCACAGTCATCATAAGAGTGTCGTCCCATAACTCTTGAGAATTGAGAGAGTTATATGTCATATGGGACATCCCACCATACTTCGTTCTTGGAAGTTCGTACATCGCCCAATCCGCCCATGTTTCGAGCCATGCTACACATGGTTGACTTCCTGTCTTTTCGTACAGGTATGCTAAGGTAAGCATTGCAGCCATGGTGTTGATATTCTTAGTAGTTCCTCCTTCGTCAAAGCGACTTGCGAACCCTGGCTCACGTGGCGGTCAGTGATTGTTCAATACAGATCGTCTTGGGAGAGAACCATGAGACTTTCGAGAATAGGGAAAGGTTATCTCCCCCACTACCTACATGCTTCAATAATGGCAAGTGCCTCCGGTGAGCCGGTGAGGGTGTGGTAGTTCCAAAGGCCGTAAAGACCAATTCCGTGGGTCCATTCCCAACCACCCCAGCCTGTATAATACACTGTTAGTATCCCTCTGTCAGAAATGGGGCTTTCCGGGCGTAGGATGTATGGTTTGCGAGCATCGATATATGCATGAGTTTGGGATGAGTCCAACTCTTGCAGCCACCCAGAAAGTGCAACGTCGCTCTACAAATTTGGAAGGTTTACCCTTAGTATCAATAACTCGCCCATCATCTAATCGCAATAAGAATTCCCCTGTCTCGTCCTTGATATTCACGAGCTGATTGATCAATAACTTGATCGTGTTGTGGACGTCCTGAGCGGCCACACTGTTGATAGTTTTTGGCATTGTTCTATATTCCGTATTCTACTTTCACAGGTTGTTCTTACTTTTTCCTGAGTTTCAATTTTGCCCGGAGAGAGGAACGCGTGATGTTGGAAAAGAAGTCATCACATTCGTGGGATGATGTCCGGCTGCCATTGCACCGACCGACCGAAGCCACTTTTCCGCCCATTCTTGGCGTAGCTGACTACTTCCCCACATGCAGGCTCCGGGGGAGTTATTCCGAACTCCTCCACACCTCCCCTACTGGGTTCTTCTCTTCGATGACCTCGCGTTATCTGAAGCCTTTCCAGCTATTTTACAATTGCCAGAAGCTAGCATTACGAATACCCCTTTCTAACTTTGGGATCAATTCAATACTCTACTATCCTGAGACGCTAGGGTCAATGTTGTGGACGAGTCCCCTACATGCTTCCCAGTCCCCGTAACCCACTGTCCTGCACAAGTATATCAGGCCTATATAACCTGAGATGAACTCTGCATCTCCGCCCTTCCTTCGCCTCTCCTCCTCTTCTATCTTTTCAACGAGACCGCGTCTAAGCCTTACTGCCATAAGTCAGCCTGCGCCACGGGGCTGTGCCACCACGTCTGTGCTATTAGCCTTTGGCGAGAACTGAAGACTTCTCATCTAGCGGCCGGAAATCTGTCCACTTACAACGCCGGTGCTTGCGAAGAGCAAGAGTTGACGCGAAGAGTGTGAGCTTGCTAAATGGCCCAGTTTTCGTCTTCTTCCCACAACCTTCTAATCCAATAAACCAAGCAATCGAAAAAATAATCATCTCGCCCAACTAACATACCTCTAAACAAAGGGTATGAAAACCGTTGATTATCGTCATCAACTAGTGAGAACCCAAGTGTAGGTTCCCAGTAAGGCTCGGTGAGGTCGTGAAATAGTATGGGTCACAATGTATCGCAACATATTTTGAGGTGCTACCTAAGAGGACGCTGTATAACTTTGATGCAAGTCCTCATACAACATTTGGCAATATTATATGATAAACTTGTATTGCAATATTATTTGCGTGCAAATGCCGTATTGTGACCCATGTTGCGTAAAGGCGTGAGAGGCAAGGTGCCTCAGAGGCTTAGAAGTCATTATTTTGGATTAACCCGGCCGCAATAGTATACATTAATACCTCAAAATTAATATGTTCAGTTTCAAAAGGATTATATTTATCTCTCGACTTTTAAAGAGAGTGTCAAAAGGATTCCGAGTTCGACATATATAAAGCTGTTGGCTACGTTCCCAAATTCTCATCAATCATCTCAATTACTTAGCTACATTCACAATTATCTCTCATCTCAACGACTCGACTATCTCCACAGTTATATATCCTCTAACTTAGTCTTCACAATTTTCAAAATGCAGTTCACTACTTTTGCTGCCGCGGCTATCTTCCTATTCTCCGCAAGCACTCTGGGAGCGCCGACGAATGTAACCGAAGTCATGGAGTCAGGGGTAAGATTCACGATCAACCATCACATTTTTGTTTTCTATTATTAATTGATACTAACTTTTCTACACTAGACGTGCCTAGGAGCCCTCGTCCATGGCGGACACGGACACTGCAGAATCGGTGGTGCGCACCCCCAGAGCCCTGAATGCAGCCCTGAGCATGCGGTAAGTGGAAAATTATGCGCTTAGAATAAAAGCGACAACAACGGCTAATCAAAGTTCATCAAGTGTCATCACGAAGGCAGTCATTGTACTTGGTTCGGCGGATATGCTACTTGTGACTTGTGAATAAGTAACAAGGGGAGGGGAGCGAGCCTGGAGGAGGACAGATGTGTGCTCACAAAAGTTGATGGATGACTGGTTGCTAGGGCAGAAGGTTTAGATTTCTGTCTCTACTTAGATTTAGTCACCGCCTACCTATCACTATCAAAATGCAACTAATGTTGGATAGCCTCTACCATATCGATACTTCTTTGCTGAGCGTCCAGACGTTGCTCATGATACTTGTGATGCTAGCCACGATCGTAATGGGTTCGGACATTTTGCGTGGGATTCACAAGGCTCCGGCTCTCCGCAATAGTTCTCCTCGTGCCCGCCTTGCCATCACCCAAGCTTCGTCCGTTCATAAAAGTATATTTCGCTTAGGATAAGGTGGTGAAAGTTGATTTATACTTCAAGGTATATCAAGTTGAGAGCAGGAGTCGCTGGACAGCGATGTTCTCAGGTTTTGATGTGAGAGTTTTGGGGTGAGAATGAGACTTTAGCATCAAGTAGAAATCAATGCAGTCTAAGCATTAGTTCAGTCGTGCTCCTATATGATACTATACCATAAGGAGAAGATAGTTGAACAACAGAAAATGATGAGTTCGCTAGCTGAGAATTGTAGAACCTCAATGTGTCAGATGCTACTGTATGAAAGCATGTAAATTGGGGAGCAAAGTGATTGTATTCTTGTCTAAGGTTCTAAGTTCTAGAGAACAGAGGATGAAGATATAATAGGGGGGAGGGCGATTAAGGTGCCTCGAAACTAAGACCCGAAATGGAACTGCTCTGTCCCATCATGGTATGGCATCACGTGGTATTCAACTGACACAATGGAAGCACCTTCCTAGGCAAAGAGTAGGCTCGCATGATCTAGCCTACTTCACCTTGGAAATAATCTTCCCTTTTTTCAACTGATCGAAAGTCTCCTCGAGCGGTTCCAGAGAACTAACATATCCATTCCAGTTGAACTGCCTCGCCTTTCTGGGATCTACCATACTTACTATATGCTCTTCTCAAGATAGACTCCAACAGCCCTTGGGCCTTCTCCCACGCATCTGATTTCACGTTACCCCTCTTCGAAATTTTGGGCCCAAACTCGCCTGACCTCATCCCTCGGAATTCACTTCACCAGATCAATCTTCTGTATCACCTTCCGTTGCTTCATATATCCCTCCATTCTCATCTCCGAAACTAGATTTTCAATGGTGGCAACTCTTCCAACTTTATCTCACTTATATCCATTCGCCTGTCTCTTGCTTGTCGTGTGCAAGGCTAGATATATACCGAGGTTCATGGAAGTTCCCCTTGGTACGCCTCTCACCCTACCGAGAAGGGTACAACCCGGTCCCATCTACCTTTCTCAGCAGCCGCCCAAAGTATATATTGTATGAAAATCGGAAAGGCGATTGAGACTTTCGATCTGAGGGTCGCTTTCCACTATAGGCATTTGAATTCGTATTGTTTGCTTCGAGAGTAAGGAGGAAACGCAGAAGCTTCTTTTCGGCACCGACGATTGAGGACTTCGAGGAAGCTTTCCAGGATACGAGCTGGTAGAGTGAGTATATGTGCAGTCTGTAGAGGGTATATATTTAATACTGAGATCAGATTGCTCGTAGATCTTCATCTATTTGGGGAACTTGGCTTCGAGCCGCTACGATTCTCCTTCAGGGCTCCACAAATGACGACTGCTGACATATTGGACGAATTCTCTGTAGATATTGATATATATATGTACTAGTCAGCGACGTGAATCGAAGTCATCGCGATCCATGTCGTCTTCATATTGAAGTTGGTAGAGGGAAGGTCAACTGCGTTGTTTGCCTACAAACCTAGTATCTGTGTTACCGATATGTATTTCCATCTTTTGGAGCGTTGACTGAGGTCTAGATGCTTGGTACTCCTATACTTCGAGCTGGAAAAAGGTTTGGTTGTCGGGGATGATTTTGGCGTCGCTGAATGCAAGGTTAGGGAAGGGCGGGGGTTTGCGGCGCGAAAAGATTCTGCCCCGCGGAGAAAAACGTATCTCCAACGTGTGTGATTGATCTTTACAAAACCACACAATAAATTCAAGATGTGTTTCTAAAACGTCTTCGTTAATGAGGTGGATTAGCTGAGTACATTTTTATGCCCCTGTCACATTTGCTTTGCCCTTTGCCCTTCGGCTGCGCCGCAATTTTTGCTGCCGTGCGTGACTGAAGCATAATTGTTCAGCATCCTCTCAAACTCTCACGAACCTCACGACCACCTTGATCAATTTGCAAGTTACCAGCGCGTATCCTACTAATTGCCATACCTATATTATGCCGTACGCCAGCTCCAGTTCGGCCACTTCTCAAAATGATTAGCGTTCTCTCCCCAGAATTGTACTACGAGGTATGCTTAACTCCCGATTCCATGTCCATTATCTTAACTGACAACAATCAGATCGTTTCAGTGTTTGAACACTCCAATCCTTATCTACTCGATGATTACAACAGCTCAAATCTCCCAGGAAATGATTATCTTCAGGCGTTCTCTTCTGATCGGAGAGGCTCGCTAGATATCACCACTCTGCAAGCCCTTCGCCTGACATCAAAAGCTTTCAATCAAGCTGCCAGTCGTGTGCTATTCCGTTCATATCCTGTGATCTGGGACGCAGTTTCAATAACTGAGGGTTCGAAAACTCAATTAGCCAGCTCCTTAATGAACCCAGAAAACGAGCTGTTGCCAATGGTGAGGAGACTAAAAGTCAGCTTTCAAAATGAGTTAAAGCACTTTGAGATTGGGACACACGACCACCACAATCAAGGGCCATCAAAAGATATTATTGAGGACCTCCCTATGGTACTTGAGAACCTTCCAAGTCTGAACTGTCTTGAAGTTTACATGAGCTCATGGGTGATCGATTACCGAAGGGGTTCTTGGCGCGAAACTGGACTACAGCTTGACTGCGCGCTGCTTGAAAAACTCCCACGAGCAATCTCCTATGGGATCTCGAACATGGAGTACCTGACCGATTTAAGGTTATTATTCCCATGCACCCATGACTTCCTTGAACTTGGCAAGTCGGTCGCAGAGCCTATTTTTTATGGTCTCCGCCATCTTTTCCTTGGGGTCACGGACGCCACAGGGCCAGGAGGCTCCACGAACTATCTCATCTGGGCGGATGATGTCGGTAATGGTGATGACGACTTCGCACTGTCCAACCTTCAGCAGAGCTATCCGAATGTTGACCATGTTCGAGAACTTTTTGCGGTGGTGGAACGATGCCCGAATCTGGAGTCACTTGGACTAGAGGGGACTCAGGTGCTAGATTGTGATCTCTTAAGGTGGATACCAACTGCGATAGGGTTGAAGTCATTGTATCTCTTCCGAGCAAAAATCTCTGCGGAGAATCTTATCACTCTTCTCTCTTCTCCAGCGGCTCACCCGGCGACGCCTTCATCGATTATTAAAGTATGGCTTGAACGTGTCAATCTTACAGCCGGAACATGGTCAGACGTCTTTGACCATCTCATGGCATGCCCATCACTCGCATACCATAATCCTCAAGACCTCTCTTACGCTCGTGGCGGCAAGTCATTTCATCACATCGAGCCCCCTAACAGGGCCTGGGAAGACAGCAATTGCTTGTGGAGCAATCATGAGCCAGATGAAGAAAAACTGTTCGCTCTTACTCACCTCTTAATCAATAGGAGTGGTGGGAGAGAAAAATACCCTTCCGCTCGTTGCGAGCAGGCGATGCTACCAGAAGATGAGTTTTTCGATTGAGTGCGCGTAGGGATAAGATATTAAAGAAATAACTCTATTGAAGAGCGATTTTTGAGCCTCTTTCGCACTGTTCACTATGCATCGTCTCCAGATAGTGTCCTCGAAAAAATGGCGGCAGCTACGGATCTCTAACTTGGAAGGCAAAATAGCGCGAACGGCAACGACGGCATCCAGCCTTGGAATTTGACAGGTTAAGAAGGAACGAGCAATTCAAATAATTCATTGAGGAGGTTCGTGCAGCATCTCTGAATCAGCGAAAGGTCGAGTCAGCTCATCGGATCTTCGCCTTTCGATGCCCCTCTTCAACAAAATGCCTCAGAGCATCTTCCACTTAAATCATTGCCATCACCTGTTGCACACGACTTAGACTAATACAGGTACCTATTGTGAGGCCTAAAAGTCCTGCAGCCATGGTTGTTGTTCAGTGTATCACTTGAAAACAAGGGCTATGGGAGCCCGGAAGCATCCAACCTATCAATGGCTTGCAAGTTCCCATCCCATCAACCCATCATCCTCATCAAGTTTCTGATTGATACAAATCCCACTTGTGGAACTGTTAAAAGATTACTTTAAATACCCTCCGATCTTCGGATGGCAAGCGCCACAACTACAAATCAACCTAGCTCATCGGCTCAACCGCCTCATAGCACAGAAACCCTTCAATGTGAATCCTTCCTTGCAGTCTTACACGTGTAAAAATCTGTTCATCTCAGCCACGTTCCACCCCGGTAGCACGTCTTATCTCATCTAAGAGACGTGATTCCAAAGAACTTCAGCATCAAGTCTTCGTTCACAGGGGCTGTGTGCCCTACTCCCACACCAAAGAAGCCTTGAAGTTTCGTGCCATCACCATAGATCTCTTGTGTGTAGGCGGAGGAGGGGACACCGGTGACATTTCTGCTCCACGGGACATCCAGCACATAGGACCACTGCTTCAGAGCCTCGATGGCACACTGTGGCTTGACTAGAGTGTCTGCCAAGCCGTGGAAGATCATCATTCGTGGCCGACGACCAGTGTAGCCTGGATACGCATTGTGGACAAAGGCACCCCATTCCTCTGCTGTGTGCTTGAGGCCCTGGGCGCACGTCTGGTTGGCAGAAGTGGGAGTAGCGCTAGGTGAGCCAGCTGAGCAGGCGAAAGCTATTCCGGAGAAGGCAGCACCCGCTTCGAAGATGTCCGGGTACGAGCCCGCTAACACGTTGGTCATCATGGCACCAGACGAGGAGCCCATAACATAGACTTTTGTCGCATCACCGCTGTACTTGTCCAACGTGTATTTGACCATGTTAACGATGCCCAGTGCATCGCCACCTTGGCCATGCGTCAGACTATCCGCACTTTGCACGTCCCAGCAATTGTTCATGTTCGGAGTGCCTGGATAGACGAGGATGAAGCCTTGACTATCTGCGTACGATGGGAGCTTCGTCTGGCTATACCACGCTGGTGCTGTGCCGCCGCAGTAATGCAACTAAGCATAGTGTCAGCAATGAGAAGGCAGTGCCAATTGGGCAAAGTTTCACGACTCTGGATTACACACCGCGACGATGATCGCCGGCTTCGTGGCCAGCTTGTCCGGTACATAAATATACATGTTGATCTTGGTCGGATTCCCGCCAAAGTCTTTAACTTCGACCAACGACGCGCCGAAGCCCATTGTTACGAACCCAATGAGCACAAGGAGAGATGGAATTGGGAAGAGCATGGTGAGCGGACACGAGTCGCTAGATAATCTCGGCCAGTAGAGCAGAAGGATAGAGGGATCTATTTTGTGCTCCTTTCTTGTTCAAGCTTTAATACTTATATTTATACTCGTTACTAGCGGACCAAACGCGGGGTGCAGGGCTGACGCTACTCAAAGCTGGGGTAGAAAGTCTCAAGGAAGCTTCTTCCACAATTCCATCTCTCCGTTGCTGCCAATGGAAGTCGGCATTGCAAAATAGATCAGGGATCTAATTGTTATACGAAATGCTGCGCGGATTTTAAGGCTGGCCACGGCTGGCGGTTAAATCAAGTGCACTTTGGGTGAACTCGCTTAGTCTTTGCGAAAGGATACGAAGTTCTTACTGGGAAGGGAATGCTGATTTTCCCGGGCGGTAGCTAAGTTCGGCAATGTATTCAGGTGTTTGGCTAAGGTAGTGTCCCTATAGAGGTGCCTAGGTACATAGGGACGTCGTCAACTTTTGTCATCACGTGGCGAACTGGCAGTATTCAAGTCAAGATAGCAGGTACCCTATTGGTAGAAGAAGATGGAAATACGATATGAATATGTAAAAGAACACGAATCCTCCTTTTCTCAATACTCATCAGGTTGTGATTCTTTTCGAATTAATAGTTTTTCGGAACTCGAGAAGTGAATATCAAGCTCTTGTTTAGGGGCTGGGAAGCGAGGAAATCCCTCTACGTGATCTTCCTTAACATAAAAAGAGAGCCGCTATTACTGTACGCTTAAAAGGAGTATTGCAAGCTATGGCTGTGCTCGAGGGAGACTTGACTATGTGCTACAATAGAAGTAAACCTCGGATGAATTGATAAGAGGAAATGAGACTTCAGATGCGCCCCCTAATTCTTATTTACCTCGATACGAAAAGGAGAGAGAAAAGCAGCTGAAAAGAAATATAGGGATGCTAAAGAAACTTAGTGTAAGATCCTGGAGCATGTTTGAATGATGCTATGTTCATGCAATCGCTGAATGTCAAAATCACTTCTAAAGAAGGACGTCCACCATCCCAATGGCTTCAAGCTTTCACCTTGTACCCAAGCTCTGGATCAAACCATCCCGGACCACTATCCACTCATTCACCCACCTTCACCAATCTACCCATAACCCCTTTCGATCCACTCATTAATATTCGCCCCTCCTCCTCGCACCCACCAGTATCCTTATCCTCAGCACATACATATACTTCCGTTCCCTACTTACCACAGCCTACATTCCCAAACCAACTCCTAAAAACCCTACCCACTTCATGCCCAAAACCAGCGTCCCAAATCAATAACCCGAGACCAAACTATAAAGAAAACTATGTTCCCTCCACACGCCCCCGCACATGCACGCCCATACTCCAGGAGCAACGCATCCGCCCTCGCCCTAGAATTATACACCAAACCCGAGGGAGAGATTCAAGCCATGGTTCGGGATGGTACTTATCCTCGCGAGATCTTCGACTACCTCGGGGTGTCTAGGATATGTAGTCCTCCCCTTAGACTTTTCTCCAGAGAACAAGAAAAGAAGAAGAAGAAGAAGATAATGACTGTAAAGAGAAGTAAGAAGTGAAAAAGCGGAGAATGTGCGCTAGTGTGAGTGAAATAAATAGGAAATGTCAGCAAGAGAAGGCAAAGGCTATATTGGGATTCGGATCCTGGGGAACCTGAGATCGCGAAGATGTTTAAGTTCTCAGATCTCAGTGGCGGGCCGGGGTCTGGAGCTGGTTCTGGATATGGAGGAGTACCTGGCGGAGGAGGCTGATTTGGAGGCAGCCGTGGTGGATTCGAAAGGAGTGGTTTTGGCGACAGAGCAGGAGATCGTGATCATAGCCATTTTGGAGAAAGTAGAGGTCTTCTATGTAGCAGTGGAGGGGAACGATCCCAATCTGATTTGAGGAGATTCTGATTTTGATCTTGGGGTTCATATTTCTTGCAATTCCAATACCCAAGAGAGCTGGGACTCTCGGAGACGGTTAGATGGGATTAGCTAGGCGTCTGCATGTTGGCAGAGTTTGGATGGTTTTCATAAATGGATTTTGTATCTTTTGTCTATCATCTACCTTCTTGATCGCTCGTATGCATACAGTGTTGAACATCGTTCAAGCTCTGCCAAGAAATGGCCACTGACCATCATATTTCAGGCCGTCGCATCTGACGGCCAGGAGGCGGTATGAAGCCATGCATCTCCGTCTCGCTCTCGTAGTATCCCGGCGGATTCGAGTATATATCCGAAGCCCTCCTCGAATTAAAGGTTGTTTGGGAGCTGAATCGTGACTGTGCGCCAAGTAATGCTGCATCGGAACCGAGGCTAGGTGTGCTGGGTGAGCGACCTGAGGTCCTTTCTTCGAGCTCTAAAATTTGATCTTTAAGCTTCTGCTCTCGTTGATCAAGCCTGAAGTCTATTGTAATCATTAGTTACCACGAGCCAAAGAAAGAGTAGAGGATCATACCACTCCAAGCTTCAATCAAAACCATCGGCGCAGCAGCTAACAGTAACACACTCAACAACTGCCCAAACGTCCACTGATTATCATTCTGTAGATTCACGCCTGACATCCATCCGCTACCTGTCATCCAAGCTTTGAGCTCATATATCTTGACTACGGACCAAATCCAGATGATCCAGGCGCTGAGAAGGATCAAGCCTCGCATTATGCCCAACCACCAGAACCACGAATATTTTTGCGCTAGGTCCTGTTCCTTGTGACGGACTTCCCACGTACGATGTTTGTTGAAAACGTACGTGAAGACATGTGCGCCTGTGATAATCAGGTTGATTCCGTAGAAGACGAACAACATGATATACATAGTTAAGGCTGCTGAGTCCTTATTGTGAGGATGCGGTATGTCTTCAAGACCAGTGTATGGTTTCGAGTTTCCGTGCTCGAAGCACACGGCTGGGAGCACAAGTGTAGTGTTGTGAGCCTCGCTGGCATCCGGGATGCCTGTTGGAAAGATATCGGTGACTCGGCTACTGAATATGATGCCAACGAAGAATATCTGAGCGAAGACCAGGACGAAACGAACAACTGAAAGAAGGACCTGGCCATGTACATAGCTTCGTAAGACCAAAACAGAGGACATATGTGAGACAATTGTCATCATCAAGAGATAACAAAGCACATTGTAGCGATATGCGTCTACGGTACAGGCAGACGATGAATAGAGCGTTGCGATGGATAGCGAGAGACCACGCAGGATCTGCTGATCACCGAAGCTCACGACTACAGGCTCCAGTAGTTTTCGTAATTGGTGATATCGTAAACGATCGCAGAAGAGCTGGACGAGGCCGCATGTAAGGAGGGAGAGACCTGCGGTCAGGACGAAGGAGATATCGGTCTGCAGATGGGAACAGCACTTGGTCAGTACTTGTAGAGTTCTTGAAAAATGTAATGAACAAACCAACTCGCATTGAGGGAACATACTCCGATACCAGTGATTGATGCATTCGAGCCAAATTCACCAAAGGCTACGGAGCCTGATGTACAATTGACCTCTCCTAGCCAGGGGTATCGGGTCGAACACTCCAGGACCGAGGTAGCAGTTCCCATGATGAGCAGGAAAACCGTTGACTACAATCACATTGTTTGCTCGATATTTCAAGGCTCGATCGTCTTGAAATGAGTGTTTCTCTCGCAAGGCTGCGGTCGGGCGGTTCGTGATTCGTGATGCAGCCTGCATCTCACACAGGCTGCGCGCTGGCACAGCCTCAAGCCATGACGCCCAAAAGAAACCAAACATGCACACCGACGAAAACACCACACCGACAGAGATGAATCATGAACGGGTTCACCATATCTTTTAATCGTAGTCAACTGGACTTTGATGCTGCTCCTCTGTCTCTCACGTGCTCCAATATAAAGTGCTGACAGTTGGGCGACCTGAACGATGAGCGATGATGGTATGATGATCTGAGGCTGTGCTCGGTGGCCATTGAAACACTCGCGCTGTCGTCGCGATCCTCTGCTTCGCAAGGTCTCAGGTCGCCAACGTGCCTCGAGCCAATCTCAGGGCAGCATGCGAGGAACAAATGCGGGCCAGGATAGGATGCATACTATCGTAGCATATCAATACCTCGTGACATGGGCCGTGGACTGTCTGGCACTGTGCTGTAACTTTGAGCTATCCCAAAAGGCTCTCTCTTGGCGGTCCGCCCGACTTGTGTGGAAATGAAATAAGCCACCCCGCCGCCCCAGAACTGCCATTGCTTCCGACTTCGCCGCTGTCAACCTTAAACTCTTACATTCCTCATATACCAGAGGCTGCCTTGGACTGCATCTATTCGATACGATTGAGGTGTGAGCTGCATCGACGAGCATCTCAAACTAGACCTGATTGATGTATATCGATTCTCACGTGGTGTGATGAGAAGGCTGCCAGCCCGGCCCAGCCTTGTTTCTATCCGATGGTCGCATCTTCTTTCATAATCTTCTGAGTTGAAGCAGCCAAGACTGCTCGATTGTCTTGACGATGAGTCGCCAACCTCCCGCGAAGAGGGCCCAGCGGCTCCAAGAGATTGCTCAGGAAGTCGGAGCTGTACTGGACGACTTTGATCCCACCCCATTGTTACCTCCACAGAAGCCGCCGTCATTCATGGTCCATGATGACGATCGAAAGGCCGACTCAATCTTGGTGCAGTTGAGAGTAGAAGAAAGTGCAAGCAAACAGCAGTCGCGACGTCTCAGCTCTGCGTTTGGAAAGACCCAGAAACCCACCGTGTACAGCTATACCGAGCTGTACCAGGCTATGATCAGGGCCGTTGAAACAAATGAAAGGCCAGGAGTGCTTGAGGTTCTCCTCAAACGGTTCAAAGCTGTTGAGGGTGATATCAATCTTGCGAGGAGAGGCAGTACTAGCATGGTGAAGCGAGTTCGAGGGAAGGAGGAGCAGGACGAGAGAGGGCGCTTGCTTTATGTGGCCACCGGAAACTGCCGGGTTGACTTCGTGCAACTGCTCGCCCCGCTTGCTGATGAGCAAAGTCTGAACGAGTCACTTGACGTTGCTCTTGCTAAGAGAGAGCTGAACATCATCGAGCTGCTTGTAAGATATGGTATGTTGATGCCTTCGTTTTGTGGCAGCTACTTTGCTGACCCTCGTCAGGTGCAAACACAGCACTGTACGAGCCTACCCTCATCAATGTGGCCAAGCATGGGGACCATGCGCTGCTTGAACTATTACTACGAGCGAAGAGGAGGGTGTCCCAACAATGTCTCGACCAAAGTCTTCTCCCTGCTACGACTTGTGGGTCCCTTCTCTGCATACTGCTGCTTGTCTGGGCTGGAGCCAATGCAGATTATGGCGGCGCAGCGGCCCTCATACACGCAGTTGAAGCAGAGAAAGTAGACCTCGCCACAGCACTCATTGCAGCTCAAAACCCCCCATCAGGCCCCTCTCTGGATAAGGCACTGGACTCTGTATTTGCTCAACCATCCTCACCATCTCCGGCTACGGATGGACAATACCTGCTCACGGAAGCCTTACTATGTGGAGGTCCAGTTGGAGATGCTGCCAATCAGGGCCTTTTGAGAGCCACGTTCCTCACAAATGTCGCCATGATGCAGCTCCTACTATCTCATCAGGTGGACATCAATTTTGACGGTGGCTGTGCTGTGGGGCATGCCATACAACGGAATCGCTGCGATCTCATGGGAACGCTCCTCCAAAGCCAAACTTTAGCGCCAGATATTGCATCAGAACTTGTGTCTCGAATTCCTACGAAGGTTCTGCCGATGGACCGGGTCGCTGTACTTTCGAAGCTGTTGGTGAATGGAGCTTCAGGTGCACATTGCAGTCAACAGTTGATTCTCGCAGCCGAGTCAAATGATCTCGATACAGCACAATTGTTGCTCAATTATGGTAGTCGGAACAATGGACCTCCGGTGTGCTCAGTCAATTACAATGGAGCACGTTGTTTGAAAACAGCCGTCAGCCGCAACCATATCGAGCTGGTCAAGCTACTGGCACTAGAAGGCGATCCCTCCAAGTTCTCCCTTTCCCAAGCATTTTCCGCTATTCCGCCCAATGTGAGCGGAGATGATCAATTCATAATCATTCAGACTCTACTTCGTGGTGGTGCCGAAGGCCCAGAGGTTGATGAAGCGCTTCATTCTGCTGTTACAGCTCACCGCAAATCACACAGACTCATGGAAGTGCTTGTGCAATTCAAAGCTAACGTCACTGAGCCAACACTGCTCGCGGCCGTCTCTCAAGGTTCTGCCAAAATTCTTGATATTTTACTTGCCGGCAATGTCTCTAGCAGCATGTGTGCTACGGCCATTACGACCGCCATGAAACTTCCGATGTCCGAGACACGGTTCAAGATTATCTCAAAACTGCTCGCTCCCACCACCACGTCGAATGCAGAGATTCGCGAAGTATCTCAAGCAGCCGTTGAAATTCTTCAGAACTGCCCTGAGGATCTTGAGCTACTTGATCTGCTCTGTCGAAAGGGCAAAGCGAATCTGAACTTCGAAAGCGGACTTGCGGTACTCCTAGCAACCAAGAACAGCAACTTTACGCTGCTGAAGATCGTTCTGGGGAGCGGAAGCTTCCTTCCATCTTCAGCCACAATTGAAAGAGCCCTTGAATGCGCCATCTGCCTGCCTCCAACAGATGCGAACCGGGACAAGAAGGTCAAGGGACTGTTGTGGAAAGTCAAGCCTCAAGCTGCGATGAACAAAGCCTTGATACAAGAGATCAAATCGACTCTGCGGCAAGGCCAACATTCTCCGGTAATTCAAATTCTACTTGATGCTGGTGCAGATGTGAACGCGGAGGATGGAATGCCACTTCGATTGGCTATCAGCAACCCCGCTATCATGGATCTTCTACTGTCTAAAAGACCAAACGTCCACAGTCTCTCTCTAGCTTTCCCTGCTGCTCTCAGGTTGAAGGACCCCGCAAGGTTCATCTTATGTGAGAAATTATTGAGAGCTGGAGCGGCTGGAGAGGAGATTAGTAAAGCACTCTATGTGATCGTGGAAGAGGGACCATCTGCTCTGACGCTCATGCGATTGATACTTCCGCACGCGGATGTCAATTATAAACAGGGTCACGCCCTACGTCTCGTCGTTCAACGCAACTTCATCGAAGGCCTTGATCTCCTCCTTAGCGCACGTGCATCGGTCCCATCTCCAACCACGAGAGTGAGCGCCTTTCAAGAAGCTATGAAATTGAAGAACAAACAAGACCGGTACGACATGGTTCAAACACTACTAAAGGCTGGAATACCGCACGAAATCGTCTCGGATGCTTTGATCAATGCCGTCAACCTAGCAGACCTTCAACTGTCAGAAATTATAATGCAGAATGGCGCCTCTGTGGAGCATAAAGGTGGCCAGGCGGTATGCTCTGCTGCAAGCGCTGGCAACACCGAGGTTTTAAGACTCCTCGTTTCCTCGAAAACATCACTGTCAACCTTGGTTACAGGATTTGGTGGAGCGATGTCCCTGCATGGCGAGTCTTACTATCAGATCTTGCAGATCCTCTTAGAAGCGGGTTTGCGAGGGGAAGCAGTTGACGAGGCACTCATCGAAACTGTGAGGCAGGGAGACTCGAGCTTGAAGATGACTGAATTGCTATGCAGGAATGGCGCTTCAGTGGAATGGAATGAGGGAGAAGCAACCGTGATCGCTGCTCGTTCAGCTATGGCCCAGACATTGAACTTGCTTTTGAAGCGACACCCATCGCAAGGAGTGCTGAGGAGAGCTTATATCGCGGCCTTAACACTTGCGAAAGAACAACGCCTCCAGGTCATTGAAAGGCTTCTAGAAGCTGGGAAGACCGTCGACAACTACGTAACAAAGACTCTGACCACGGCGACGATAGAAGTTCCATCAGATCGACAAATGATTAAAATGCTTCTAGCCCGAGATATCTTTGATGGAGGACAATCTATGGTTCATGCAGCACGAGTCCTTGATCTTCGGACGTTGTCAATGCTTCTTAGCTCTCCCAAGGCTACCAACTATATTAACCCTGCTTTTGAAGCTGTTTTGATCACCGATGATCTATGGCAATCCGCCACTGGTCTAGCCGTGGTCAAACTATTGCTAGAAAAAGGAGCTGTAGGTGCAGCCGTGGCTGAGGCACTTTACCAAGCAGTTGCCTCGCTTGAGAATATCACCACAGAAGCAGAAACTCTTGCAAACGACTTCATAGAGGCTTTCTTAAAATTCGGTGCCGATGTCAACTACCAACGCGGACTTGCATTGCAGCGAGCAACCCTGCAGGCAAACATCCCCTTGGTAACGAAACTGCTACCAAGAGCAAATCCAGAGAGCAAAGCGATGGCGATTCCATATGTCTTTACAGTCTGTGAGGACAAGTCAGCAGTATTGAAAGGCCTTGCGGCCTTCACAGAGTCTTTTGACAACGGCGAAGAAAGCCTAGACGTTATGTTCAGACATCCTGACGAGGATTTGGAGCCCGTCCTGTTCTTAGCTTTAGGCAAGTTTCCAAGGGACACGCAGATCCTCAGAACCCTTCTTGATATGGGCTACCCGCCAAACCAATGGCAATTTTGCGCAAGTGATACGGATATCCAACCAGAACGTTGGCCAATTTTATGCTGGGCTCTCGAGCAACCTGAGAAAAAGATCTCGACTTCAGTTATTCATATACTAATTGACGCGGGGGGTAAGTGTAGGAATCTGCGAATGTGGTCTTGACAAGCTGACATCAAATAGCCAATGTTAATTGCACGTTAAAGGCAGGAATCACTCCGCTTATGCTCGCGATACAGAACCAAAGAGTAGACGTCGTGTCGAAACTCATCTCCATGGGCGTTAACGTCACAGCTGAGAATTCTGAAGGCATTACACCCCTGGCATTAGCAAGTTCAATGAACAACATAGCTTTGATGGAGTGTCTCCTTGACGCGGATGCTGAAGTCGATGATGGCAGTCTTCATGATGTTACGAGAGAGCTTCAGCTTGACAAGATGCGAATACTCATCAAGTATGGGCATCGAATCGACTATCCTAGCGATCGTCACGATGGTCGGAGCGCCCTGGCTGAGCTGTGCCTGAAAGCAGTGGACAGTGACCCAACTGCGAAACAGCTCGAGAAGACGATACAATTTCTCATCCTGAACGATGCGAAGATTGGACTGCGGAATGTGTCTGGAAAGACTATCTTCCATTACGCTCTGGACTCATCAAATCCAGTTCTCATACTAACCGCTATGCTGAAAATCATGTGGGAGCATGTCAATGCCGATATGTTCCTCTACAGCGACAAGACATACACCTACTCACTCACAAAATACGTTGAGAAAGACCTCTACCAGGGTCCACGAAACCAGAAAGAGGAGATCCTCACCCTCTTCCGCAAGAAACAAGCCATCGACAGGTACTGGGCGCATGACATCATGGCCTCTCAACCAGCAGACTGTTGCAACGCGCCTCCACACATCGAAGAAGAGGTCCTCCGGCAAAAAGCCCGCGCAAAGCGCCAAGCAGAAATGCGCGAAGACGCCTCTTACATGCTAGACCTCAAACGCATAACCGCTATCGGCGAAGTCGAGATCCAAGAAATCACCGCTCAAGGTGAACTCCAACGCGCCAAAGAAAAAGCACGTGTGGACCGCGAGCTCCTCGAAGCGCAAGCAATTACTCAACTCCAGATCACCGAGGACGCGTTCACACTCTCCTCTCGTCTAGCCTCCGAAAGACGAATGGCCGAAGTCCGACATCAGAAACAACTCGGCGATGTACAAGTCAATGTCGCACGACGAATGAGAGACGAAGACATTGAGGCGGACAGAACTAAGAATATGATGCAGATTGAGTACATAGATAAGAAGATCGAGATGGAAAATGGCGGCTTTAGACAGAGACTTGCCATTGAGGAACAGGCGAAGGAGAGCTTTGATCGGGTGGCACAGAAAGGTCACGATAGGGAAATGGCAAGGATTAAGATGCAGAAACAATTGCTTGGGCAACAGCAGAGCTTGGCGAACTCGTTTCAGGGTGGTGCTGGGGGTTCAGGGTTTCCTGGACAGAGGCAGATTGGGTATGTTTCTGAGGTGTAAAGAGGGCTTGGACGAAGGAGCTTTTGTGGATTTGAATTGGAAAAAATTTAGGGAGTTTGGGTTTGGGTCAGGTTGAGAATGGATTTTCTATGTTCATATTTCGATCCCCCACCCCAAGCATGAGAAAATCTATATCTTTTTTCATCTGGCAGAGTCATATCCACCCTAGTGAAGCTGGTGGTTGCGAACGACGTATTTTGCCTCCCACAATTTTACCACAGAAGTAGCAAAGTTCTATTCAGTCGATATCTTGTTTATAATGGCCCAGAACTGTGCCTCATTGAATGGAGCGCTGAAGACCTCGTACTTGATGTCTTCCCCAACTTTCTCGCTGCTGGTCACGCTAGAGCCGGAGCCAACTGGAGGAGTTCAAGCGACGATGAGTGATCTTCGGTTTCTGTACCGAGTATGCATCTAATATGTTCTGCCTCTCGGAACAACAATGGATTTGCTAGCTCTAGCTTGTTCAAGAATCCATTAAGATGTGATCGTTTTCCCAGGGAAATGCGGCCCGATGAAGCGTGGAGATGCCGATGTTTACCCGTGATGAGGGGTCTTCGTACTTTGATGTGAGAATGTTTAACTATCGCTTTGATGGTTGGAATATATCATGGGCGTTGGCCTCAGGTATCTAGGTACATATTTCTTTTCTTGTCATGAGAATTCCCTTCTTTGTTAATTCAAATTGTTGTCTTTTTGCATCCAACTCATGATCTCACACCTTAGCTGGCACAATGTCGTCGATACATACAGACAGGAGCAATACAGCAATCCCTAAAACTTCATCAGACAAACCCATTGAGCTGAAAGCCCGAGCTTCTCAACAAGAAGCAACGTCGACTTTCGAGGATCCCTCGGATCCAGCGAATAATGTTGACGCTGAGAATGTCCCAGCTCTTCTCCCACTCCTCAAACTGTTTAGTTCGGGAGTCTCGTTCCTTGTTGCTGGTATTAATGATGGCTCTCTTGGAGCTTTGATTCCCTACATGCTCTCCACCTACCACATCTCAACCTCTATGATCTCACTCATCTACTTCATCACTTTCCTCGGCTGGCTCGTCTGCGCTATAACCAATACTCATCTCACGAACCTCTTTCCTCTCGGCACTCTCCTTTCCATCGGTGCCTTGCTTCAAGTCCTTCCTCACACTCTACGGGCTTGGACTCCTCCTTTTGCTTTATTTGCTATTACTTTCTTCATCTCGGGATTAGGACAGGCGTATCAAGATTCGCATGCCAACACATTCGTCTCAACCGTTAAAGGCGCCCATCGATGGCTAGGCTTCATCCACGCTTGCTACGGCCTAGGCTTACTAATAAGTCCCTTCGTCGCTACTGCCGTCGCAGTCAAGACCCAGAATTCAGAAGGGAGATGGATGCTCTTCTACCTCTTCCCCCTCTCCCTCAGCATCCTAAACCTCGTCCTCGTCCTACTCGCCTTCCGCGATTCCGTTCATTTGCACAAAGGCCAACAACCAGATCCTGAAGCAGAAATCGAAGGCAGAAGCAGATCTGCGGTTACAGAGGCGAAGCAGATGCTGAAGATCCGCTCCCTCTGGGTCTTCTGCCTTTTCTTCTTTTTCTACCTAGGGGTCTGTACCACGTCCGGAGGGTGGATTGTCGAATTCCTTGTTCGAGTTAGACACGGAGAGCTTGCTGATATGGGCTATGTCCCCTCTGGCTCTTACGGCGGGATTTTCCTCGGGAGGTTGCTGTTAGCGGAACCGACGCATCGGTTTGGAGAGCGGGGGATGCTATTGCTTTATGCCGGGATTTGTTTCGTATTGCAGCTGGTGTTTTGGTTGGTTCCGAATCTGGTGTCGAGTATTGTGATGTTTAGCATCATGGGGTTCTTTTTGGGGCCATTTTTTGCTGCGGTGAGTTTCTCCCCAACCTTGATTCCTGGTACAGAATAATCGAGGAAGAAATAGTTTGCTGATCAAGGGAAAAGGGCATTTCGGTTGCGGCAAAGATTTTTCCGAAACAGATCCAGCCTGCTGCGTTGGGTGAGTCTTGCTCTGATCTCCTTTTATTGACATAGTTGGTGACTTATGTATTTAGGTATGATATTTGTGGTTGCTCAAGCTGGCGGAGCGATCTTTCCTTCTTTGATTGGTGCCATCGCATCTCATGCGGGTGTGAAGGTCTTGCCGCCCATCGTCGCGGGATTAATTGTTGTGATGAGTGTAACGTGGGCGTTCGTTCCGAAGGTCGATCGACACAAGGAGTGATGGGACCAGACTAGGCGTTTTGGGTATCAAAACACTCAGTAAACTGAGGAATTTTCGGCTTAGAAGATCTTTATTATCATCATCGAGACTGGACCATGGATCAAGTCCTGATTAGTGTTGGATCATATCACGAAGATCCGAAATACCCCATTCTCAATCCAGTCTCCTGAACCCAACCCGCATATGCCCCTTCCCACCCCTGTTCCCCCTATAAAAATACGGAATGAAAACTATTTCCACGTCCTCATTCATCAAACGCCTCTCATTCTCAACCCTAACTCCAGGAAATGATCCCGCCATACAATTCGTCAACTTCTCATCGCTCATCTTCACACCAGGTACTATAATCTTGACATAATCCTCATCCAAAATCTCATCATGGCCGACAGTTTCCGCAAGCTTGGCTTTGGATGAGATAGCAATGGATTTGAAATGATCATCAACCCATGGATTGTCGACATCTTCGGCGCAGTAGATCAATGGACCTCGCGCGATGGTCAAGGTGTGTTGATTGGTGGCTGGGTGTTGACGCAGCATTCGTGGAGCGAACGACGTAGTGCTGAAAGAGAGAGTCATTGGTGAATTGAGATATTTGGAGGTATATTGGGGATATAGAGTAAGGTAACACTTCTCCACTGTGCAGGAGCCGCTGGGTGGCATTGGGTCGAGCTGCCTCGTTAGCGTACGGGAAAAGTTTGATGGGATAGACTTACCTTGACTCCCTTTATCCATCCTGGAAAACGCAGATTAATAGTGACACGGACAGATGTTGGAGCATCCAGAATAAAGACGATCGAGTTTCCCCAAGGCCAGTCCGTTTCTTGCTTCAGCGTAACTTTCTTATCACCGACATCCAAGCTTAAAACAGCAGAACCGTACAGGTGAACATTAATTGTTACGTCGTTGCCCTTGATATTCGAGGACCACATATAGCCACCTAACATACCAAAAGTCCTCGTAATATTTGGTGGACAGCAAGCACAATCAAACCACGCCTCCCGCTTGGAAGGTCGCTCAGGACAGCTAGCAAGGTGATTTTCGTACAGGAATTCTTTGCCGTTCTGACTAATACCTCCCAGAACCGTATTGTAAAGTGCAAGCTCCATGATATCGGCATATTTGCTGTTCAGATCCAGTTGTAGCATCCGTTCAGCCAGCATCATGACCCCGATGCTTGCGCACGTCTCGGCATAGCAGCCACCTTCATCTGTGCTTTGAGGCAGGAAATAGTCGATACCGAAGCCCTCCCATTGATCAATGGCTCCGATACCTCCTGTCAGGTACATCTTTTTGTTGACCATATTGTCCCACAGTCGTTCACAAGCAGTTTTGTAGGCATCGAACTTTTCAATATCCATCTCCACTTTCCGAGATTGACGGACAAGATCTGCAACGGCAGTCAGGAGATACATAGCTCGGACAGAATGACCTTCGATCGTCTTTTGCTCGACAATAGGTTTGTGCGCTTGTTGGTACCAGTATGAGTTTGCTGTTGGCCAAGCATCGGATCTTTCACCAGGTTTCTCCCCTCGCTGTTGAGCTTCGAAGACATAAAAAGGCTTTCCCTGTACGCCGTACGGGTTCCCTCGCTCAGTAACGAAGTATTTGGCCAGTTCATATGCATGTGAGTTACCGGTACGAGCGTAGAGTCTTAGTAAAGCGAGCTCGATTTCAGGGTGACCTGGATATCCATGGATCTGGTCCGGTCCAGGCCCAAATTTCTCGCGAACGAGCTCAACGTATTTTAGCATGGGATCCAAGAGAAGATTATTTTTATAAAGTTGTTGGTGGGCCAGAGCTGCTTCAATCAAGTGGCCAGCATTGTACCTGTGATCTAGTCAATCTTTGTGATTCCCCGGCGTGATTGGGGACTTTCATCTCATGCAAATCTCTCACATTCGTAAACCGCTCTCCAGGTTTCACGACAGTGAAAAAGATGTTCAAATATCCATCTTTCCATTGTGCGTTTCTGATCATTTCGGTCAATTCTCTGACTGCCGCATCGATAATCCTGTCTCCAGCTCCCTCGTCCTGTTCGGAGAGAAAGTAGCACGCTCCTTCCAACCACTTCCCCACATCCGAATCCCAGAAGAGGGCTTTATGTCCATCATCATATGCAGGATGCCATTTCAATTTGAAGGCATCGTATCGGCCTGTTGATTTGAGGATGTCCAACTGTGTGTGCAATGTGTTTTTGCGTGCGGTGGAACGCCGTTTTGCCCAGAAAGAAGATGGGGTAAACGTGGTGTAGCGGAATGTTTCTTGAGGATAAGAGAAGCTCATGATGGGAAGGCAGTCTCTAAGTCCCTTTGAGCGAATGCCGAGGCGTAATAAACAATAGGCGTCGATGAAACTTCAGGCCAACTGGAGGGACATTGAATTGTGTGGTATTATCAGTCGCAAATGCGACCGCTAATCATTTCGGCTCACGCTGCCCCGCTAGACCGGAGCGTCCCTGAGGGCGTAGTCCTGTGCTTCGACTTCTCACCTTCACGCCAGTCACACTTCATTTGACTCGACGTTTTCTTATTAAAAATGCCTAAAATATGCTCCTAAAGTATACAATAATCGCTTTAGATAGTAAGTAAAATGATGTAGTACGTTGGAATGTGGGGTCATAAGTGCGGGGTCAAATGGGCTCGCTAAACAACCCCGGCTTCGAGGAGTGTATAAACTCCTTTACTTTAACCCCCACAACACAACGAGGAAATGCCCTAAAATAAAAGAGTTACGTTATTTAAAAACACTAATGCTACATAAAATATTATCTTAATTCGCTTTGAAGATCTTTTTTCAAGTGTGATGTGGGGCCTTTAATTAAGTACTCACATGTTAGTTTTAGTGAGGCTTGGTAAATTCAAAGGCCTCGCTTCACGGGTTTTAAGGGAGGTCAATTGTCGATGGCGAAATCGTTGCTAAAAGGCTTATCTATTTTTAATTATATATAAAAATATCGTTTTTGGAACCAAATTGACTAGCAAAGAACTTAGTAAAGGGAGCAGAAACAAGGGCCTTAGCAAACGCGGCAAGAAAACTGTAGCCGGGAGACGCAGTGAGTCAAAATCGGTTCCACATTATAATTTGAGCAGACTTCAAGCAATAACAATAACAGGAGAACGATCAGCAGCTGCCTTTACAAGGTCGTTTGAAGAAAGAGCCCCAACGTTGCCGCCATACATAGCAGTAATGCATGTCCTTGCTTTAGTCAATGAGTGTGTCCTTGATACAAGAGGTATATCTTGCTGTGGATTATTCACAGGTTTCTTGACAATAAAACCGCCGTGAAATTCATCAAGGGATACTGGAATTGCGCGCTCGAGAAATTTTGCGGCGGAATCGCTGGCTTCAATCCACGATGTGATAACTGCGATATCGCTGTCAATCGGGCTGATGCGATGTACAATCCGGCCTTCATGTCGATATCCGACGAGCACACGCTGCACGTCATAGTCCCAGTCTGGTTCAACGTGCGATGTGAAGTCTGCGACTGGTTGTCCAACACTCGATAGATCAATAGGAGATGGCTCCGCCCGTGGCGGGGCCTGTGGGCACCGTTGTTGGTTGCCGATGCCACGAGAGTTGCTGGGAATACAGCTCTGGTCGATATCGAGGAGCCAGAAGGTCCCAACTTTCTCGGGACAATCTGCTTGCCCCATCAAACTCCCTGTAACTATCACTAGCTTGCCCAAGACCCCAATGGCGCGTTCTGGAATGGCGCGAAGCTGATCACGAAAGTGAGCTCCCGCAAACATATACGCGAGCAAGCGGAGGACTGCATGGCGAGAGAAGCGCCCTTCGTAGTCGGCATCTGCGGATAACTTGAATTGACGAAGGACACGTAGCACTTGTATGTCGTTATAACCCCAAGATCCGATAGCTTCCTGCTCACTAAGCTCGGTTGTAATTAACAACGGCTTGAGGAGTGCGTAGTAATAACCCAGCACGAACACAATAAGGTCAGTAAGGTCCCGAGTAGTCGCAGCGTCGAGGCTGTTAAGTTCGTCATCCGTGTCACGGTCAACATGTAGGTCTTGCAACCACCACCCAATCTTGCTAATGCTTTCCGATGGCCAGCTTTTGACCAATTTTCTGAGCCCAGTAGCGGTTCCTGGAGTCGAGGCCAGAAAGAACACATCAAGTAACCGGTATACATCCTTCTCCGTACGTGGTAAATCTGCTTTAGAATCTTTTCGATGATATAATAAACATCAAGAAGATCTTCATCCATGGCATAGAGAGTTTGAGACTTGAGTGCAACAGCGAGCTTCACTCCATCACTGGCTCTCATTCCGCTGGTGAAGAGATCTCTTCGTGCATTGCCTCTCGTTGTGTCACCACCCCAGAGAGATACAGACTCTTCCATCGAATTTAGTGGAATTCGCATGCCGCGTCGTAACTCAAGTTTGTTGATGTTTGAACGGACAATGTCGTAAACAGGTGCGTGGGATGTATTCAAAACAAGAAGCATTTGACTCTCATCGCATTCGGATCTCATATCGCGGGAAGTTTTCAATTGGTCACCCAGCCCGATATTTTCCAAGATTTCTGCTAGGCAGTAGACATCTGTCGAGGCTGTGACCATGCGATTATCCTGACCCGTAATGACCCATACCATCAAGCGCTCAATTTCCGAGGAATCGCTTTCGGGTATGTTTCCGGGCAAGTGCTTCCCCTGTTTTAATGACCGTTTCCAGACAGCTCGTGCTTCTAACGATATACCTCTCACACAAGCAGCTGATCGCCACCCTTCCACATGTTTCTTGAGCCCATGGATTAGCAACTCCTCAGATCCCGCATCAGTCCTATCTTCCAAAATCTTTATCATCAACCTCTGTAGGACGACACGCACCACTCGCGTGTCGAGAGCGGCATCCAGTGTGGCTATAATCAGTGTCATGCACCACGTGAAGCGGTTCATGGACTCCACCATTGTCCCTGACCTCGTGGGGTGTTGGATTTTGATGCGGTGTCCATTTTGTAGGAGAGTAAGTTCTTGATCCCATCGGTGGTGCAATGCCACGGTATCAATGAGACCCTTTCGACGAAGGATATCGCCAGGTGTTGCTCCAAGTAATCTGAGGAAGCCGCGATCCTCGTGTTGCGCCATCAGCCAGGTCCCAACAGCCCGTCCAGCTCCTACCAGCGCGATAACATCTCCAGCACCAAAGCCCCATGTTGACAAGGGGAGAGTACTCCCTGTGAAAGATAGAGCCATTTCGAGTCTTGATATAGCCTGGCATATAAAAATTTCCGCAGACGATATTTTTGAAGTCAAGGCTCTGCAAGATCACTCTGTCGTTGGGTACGACGTGAGGCAGGTCTAGGTCAGAACTACATCACTTAGTCCATTCAGCCTCATAGCTAGCCTCCTGTTGTCTCATTTATTGATTGGATAGGTGCGTCCCTCTACCACTACTACTAGGCAGCAGTCGGGCGTGAATAAGATTTTCGCCCCAAATGAGCACTAGATATCCGTGCCACGCTGGGGCAATCTTCGGGACTTTATGACCCAGGAAACATCTAATGCAAGCTCCCACTACCGGAGAGATGTGGCACTGGTGCATGGGAATAGGGGGAATATTGATGTGAGAGGAAGTGAGTACTTCGTCCGAGGACAGGAAAGATGGATATTCATTAGCGCGGGTGGGCTGAATACGAATACGAATACGAATGCGAATGTGAACTGTGCATACGAAGGACCGGTCAAAAGCCACGGGATTACAGGGCGTCACGCCTGAATTTACAGGCTTTAGGTTGACCATGAGCTGGCATAGCAACTTCAGGGCTTAGCTACTGAATCTCAGCTTCTCACAGGCTCTTCTGGCGAATGATACCCTGTGAATACAGGTCTTTGGCCCTAATCAGGGCAAATACGAAAAATGGGTTTCAGCGTGTGACGCTGTATTTATAGGGCATAATAGGGGTTGAGGTTTCTCTTCTAGGGCGTTTATAGGCTGGAAGCGCTATAATCGCGCGACTTTTGACCGGGTCCTTTGTATTTCTCCACATTCAAATCTTCTCAACCGCTTTCCAAATCTTCATCGAGACTCTCCAATCACAAGTGGCAATGGACGACTATCCCTCTTCATATTGAGAAAAGGTAGGTAAATATGAGCTCCACATGCTTTGAAGCCTGTTTGGTCAAGCCAAATAACGTGCATGGCCGATTGGCCACGCCCTCATTCCAGCTCACATTCCTGTCTTATTTTTGCTCCAATTTTGTTTCATGGGTTGATTCTTCTAGAAACTATTCCTTCAATGATTATCTTCGTGTAGAGTTTGTGAGACGAGAAATATGTTCTCGAAAGGCCAAGCATGGGTGACTGTCCCTCCTGTCGCCTTCTTTTTTCTCTGCATTCTCTATTACTTTGAAGCTTATCATATCAGAATTTATCTTGATACCCAGACCTTCGACTTCCTGCAGAACACATTTCTGGGAGACGCGACGCACATAAAAGACCATCAGTCAAGCCTGGATGACGGTGCCGGCGAGCTTTCTGAGCTTTGCTCCTCTACGCAATGGCAACCGGATCTTTGGATTCATTGTCACAGCTACTGCGGCGTGAACCGTACTTCGGTCTGCGGCGGTCTGAATAATGCTCGGAATCGCATTCAGACGTGTGTTCGGCTGGCGATCGACGCAGGTGCTGGACTTATCATCCCATCTGCGACTTCAAGAGACGAGAAAGATCTCGTGAACACGAACGACAAGACTCTTTGCGCCGATGTGTTTTGGGACATGAACTTCTTGAAAAAGAGTCTGGGAAAACAGTGCCCGCAACTAAGGCTAAGAATGTATGATGATAGAACCGGAATCGACGAAGTCGTGGAGAGTCCATACAGAAAATATTTCGATGCGGGGTATTCGATTGGAGGGTTTCGGAGCTATGTCCGAAAGATCTTTGAAGATAAGAATATTGCTTGGTTGTTGGATGCGAGCGATGGGACTCCAGTGGTGTTCAATTTCGGAGACGCCTACATCGCATGGGATTACAGGGCTTCTGGCGAGTCAAACTCGATCCGGAAGTCTTGTTCAAAGCGCTAAAGTTTAATTATCAATTACTTGGCTTGGGATCACAGATCTCGCGCAGCGAAAGTCTGAAAAATGGCCAGTATATTAATGTCCATCTCAGAGGAGAGAGTGACTGGCCGGGTAACTTTGGAACGGTAAACGATCAGATGCGTCTTTACGCTAAAGAGATTCAGCGTGTCCAGTCCCTGTTACCAAATTGCACCAGGACAATATATGTTAGTGTACGTTATTCTCTGGGCACCCTTAATACCGAAGCAAAGGAGCCGAGACTAACAACAAATCAGTGTGGCAACCAATCCGCCATCCAACGGTTCCGCGATTTGCTCTCACCCCTCAACTACACAATCCTTGACAAAAACCTCATCCTCTCCTCCCAACCCACCCTTCTTAAACAGGTCGAGGCCCTCAGTTTTGATCAAAAAGCATTTGTTGAATACCAGACTCTTGTGGATGCCAGCTTCTTCTTTGGGGTCATCATGTCATCTATGTCTTCCTTTATCGCTTATGCAAGAACAATCGATGATCCAGAAGACTATTTCGATACATATGTGTTTCCCGGGAGCACACGTAAGAACAATGACTTATGGAGATCATATTCTGAACCACCGAAGATGATGGGGAGCAACGAGACGAAGTTGATGGTTGTTGAT
The DNA here is from genome assembly GCA_003988865.1 of Phialocephala sp. D728. NCBI lineage: Eukaryota > Fungi > Ascomycota > Leotiomycetes > Helotiales > Mollisiaceae > Phialocephala > Phialocephala sp. D728. Next base: position 38,331 of record QYAJ01000080.1, on the reverse strand, counting down.
GGAGTGGATATTATGGATGCCTTCCCATGACCGAAGTTCGCTGAAACTTCTCCTTGCACTCTTCTATGATTTACATCCCTACGAGAGATTGATACGACAAGCGCAGAAACCGCTTTCTCTCTTTTGTATCCGACTCTATCCCGCCATAGCATAAACCTCCTCGATCTCTCTCTCATACAGTCTTGTCGTTGCAGCTCTGACAATGGTTCCCTTCGCCGCCCTCACAAACGGCTTCTCCTCGACGGCCACGACCACCAACTCCCTCTCAACTCTAGCATGTTCTGGGACGTCTTGATTCGCCTTCTCGACATCATCCCACACCTTCCTCAACAATCTCTCCTTCTCAATCCCTTGCTTCGGCTCCAACACAATCCCACACTTCATCCTTCCCTCTCCAAAGACCATCGCGCCTTGCAAAAGCGGATGAGACTGTAGTTTGACTTCGATATGAAGGGGATTGACCTTCAACGCGTTATTCAGAATCAAAATATCATCCAATCTACTCTCAAACTTCCAGAGATTTTCTAATCCCGGCTCTTGGCAACGTCTGAACAAGTCTCTTGAGCGCCATTCTTTATGTTCGGGGAAAATGTCGAAGACGGGCGTTGCCCATGTGTGGTCCGGATTTGGATGAGGGCGAACGATGATTTCGTGGAGATCGGTGTTTGGGATGAGTTCGAATGTTGGTCCGAGATGAGGGTGAAATTCCATATATGACCAATGAGTTTTGGGAGCGACGAGCATGGGGAACCAGGCCATTTCTGTGGAGCCGTAGAATTGCCAGAGGTGGACATGTGAGAGGTTCGCTGTGATCCAGTCGCCTGTAGTGTGTGCTAGTGGTCCTATTCGAGTCATCAGTCCTCTTTCAATCACAAAGTGTTGACTCGTTGAGGAGCAGAGAGAACTACGTACCACCAAACCAAATTATATGCTCCAGTTTAGAGAATTGCTCCTTCAACTCTTCCCCATGTTCCAAAAACAATGAATCCACTACATGAGGCGCAGCCATAATAGTCTTCAGCTCAATACTCCTCGCAATATCACATGCCATCTTCGGCGTAGCCGGCGTATCAGGAGGACCAATGACGACGGCGACACCCGCAAACAAAGCTCTGAAGATTAGTGCGACGCCACTTAAATGGAAGAATGGAGATCCGTTGTACAACGGCGATTTCAAATTCCTCAGATCGGCGTGTATTCTATTTTTGACGACTGGGGTAAGGTGTTCGGTGTCTGCACGCTTGATGAAGGCGTTGTTTATGTTAATTGGTTTGGGACAGCCTGTTGAGCCGGAGGTATGTAGAATGAGGACGGTATCGTTCTTGGCTTCTTCGTAGGTTTTCGTGTACGGGTAGCTTGATGTTTTTGAGGAGACCATTTCTTCCAAGCTGGGAATACTGTAGAGCTGTAGTCTGGAAAGGCCCATTTGGTCTTGAAGCGCTTTGACATGGGTTTCTATTGGGCTTCCGGCTCCAGAGTAGAATATTACTCCACACTTTGTTATATTTATGAGATGGATAGTGTTCGATACAGCGTTTCGAGGACTAGGAAGCAACAGGACGTTGCCGGTTTTGATTGCTGCCATTTCCATGATCGAATATCTGAAATCCTGGAGTCCGAGAAAGGCAATGGTTTGTCCAGAGCCTGTGCAAAGAATGCTATCGAGCCACCAAGATGCGTAATCAACGGCATTTGCGTATTGCGAGATACTTAGTGAGATAAACTCGTATGGCGCTATCCCACTTGTGCTTGGTTTTGCTGTCAAGCCAACAACGAGGTCCGGGGTCTCAGTAGCCGTGCTGTCGATGACACTGTAACGAATTAGCACCACGTTTTAACTAAGGAAGAAGAGGCAAGGAGGTGAAGCCTGAGCGCAGAGTCGCTACATAGCAAAAGCAGAAGGCGAAACAAAGAAAGAGATTGGCTACTGTGGAAGGAGACGTTGGCCATGTTTTCCGCTGTCTTTCGGGCCATGTCTGTCAGGGCGAAAGGCTTTATTCAAGCTATTTGTCCGTGATATAGAACCCATAATTGCGTGTGGAGCAAATGATGACTTGTTGAAAATGACTTTGTGAAATCAAGAGCAGGTGAGAGGAAAACTGGCATTATTAATAGGGTTCATAGGGCCAATAAGGCTGAGAAGCAGCCTGATGTCAGTAAATAGAAATTGCTCTAACTAAGGACACAGTCAGAGCGAATACCCGGGCTTAATGCAGACATTTCGAGCTGAAATCGCTAAGTTAAGGGGGTCAGTCAGGGGCTCAATCTGGCTGACATCAGCTATACTCGATTTCTACCCCAGGCTAAAACTTTTGTTCAATAAAGCAAAGCTGCAAGCTTGCGAATAATGAGCTTGAGCAGAAAATTTGCAAATTATTGAGCAGTAATGGATGTTGAAGGTGAATTCCGAACTCGCGACAGTTTTTGGTCGGCATTCTACAGGCCTCGCTTCCCTTCTTATTCGCTCTTAATACCCGAAATTCAACTTAATAATACCCGAACGCGAGCTGCTGTCTTATTGCCGCTTAGAATATGAAGAAAAATTGGTACTCCCGTATACATGGGATAGATGAAGTCGCATGGAATCCTAGCATATGGCACGTATGAGTAATGAAAATTACGCAGCTGAGAGGATCCTTGCAATAGAAGGATTGAAAGTTTTGAAAAGAGAAGAAAGACGTAATAATTTTATTTTCATGGCTAGCTTCTGATCTCCCACAGGCGTATCTTGCCCGCCTCGTTTGCCACAGCTAACATGTCGCTTTGTCTTCCGAACGCGACAGCTGAGATCCTTCCAAGTGGGGTCTTATCGGTAGGCCAATTCCTGTACACAGTGCAGCTGGGAAGATGCACCAGTCGAAGTGCATCTTTCTTCCATTTACTGCTGAACGCCAAAAGTTGGCCATCCGGACTGATTTCGAGGTGACTTGTTGGCTTCGTGAATTGATCGAAAGATCTCTTTGGGCTGGGTCTTTCAGGAATTTCCACCTCGTTCTTGTTCGAAACGAAAGATCTTCGGTCATAGATGTTGACAATCCCACTTTGAGACCCTATGACAACCCATCGATCCCCACCAAGGGTAGTCGGTCCATTAGTTCCACCTAATGTAAGGACAGTGGGTGCAAATCCTTCGTCGGTCCATCGTGCTACATATGAGCGGGTTTGGACGCTCCATTCAGCGACCTCTCCTCCTTTGCTCACAACTGTCAAACCCTCCCCGTCTCCCCACCAAGCAAAGTCGGCTATGCCATTTGCACCTTCTATTCGCATGGCAGCAACCCACTGAGTGGTGTTTGCATCTAGTATGTTGATAGATCCGCCTCCTTTCTTTGAAGTTCCTACCAATGCCATATATCGTCCACAGGGACTGAGCTTGAACTTTTCCATGCTTCTTTGCTCATCTTTCTGTCCGTAGATTTGCGTGACCTTCTGAATCGTGCCAGACGGTAAATCCCAGGTGTGAAAATAACGCCGCCTACCAGAGAATACTATCTTGTCTCCTTTGGGGTAAAGAAAAGCAGAAGTGTGAAGTGGAGTATGACGAATGTGCACCGATGTAAGAAGCGGATGAGGCGTGGGATGAGCAGTTGGGGCAATATGATGAAGATAGAGCGTGGATGCTGGACCAGAAGATAGAAGTACTGGAAACTCGGGGTGGAAAGAGAGAGAGGTTATGGACGAAGGTTGTACAAGAGGGATCGCTCTCGTTTGCTGAATGTCGAGTACTTCTGGACGAAGCTTGATTCGCTTGGCTCCGTTTTGGGCGGTCCTGGTCAATGATCCTGCATTTTGTAGAATACGAGCCAAAGGTAAGGCTGACAAATCTGAATCATCGACTTCCATATCATTCGAGGATATTGAAGATTCGGATCCTGCAGATGATCTGCGACGTCGCTTTGCTGGTCTCGAAGAAGTTTGTGCCCATTCCGGAGCCGGATTGAGGCGCTCGTATTGCCTTCGTAATCGTCTGGTGTACTCTCTGCCACTAACAATATCTTCGTCCTCATTGATTCGAAGTTTTCGCAATCGTGGATTCCCAGCAAGAGATATTACTAGACGGTCGTCGTCGCTGTCTTCCCAAGCTGCAGCGTTATCTCTGCCATACTCTGAGGCGGCTCGAGGCATCAGAGGTGTTGCATTTATTCCAGAAGGCCCAGAATCAAGGAAGAAGAGCTATAGAAAGTTAGTCTCGTTGACATATAATGTCTAGGCTGCTTCTTACATCCGCATCATCAATGTCTTCAAGACCAGGCCCACCCTCAGAGTCCTGGTCCACAACATCATCTTCTTCGTCCTCTGGTCCACCATATTGCATCTCTGTGTCTTTTCCTAATTGCGCTTTGAAGCCAAAGCCATCACCTAGCACGAGCCTGTCTAACTCCTCCTCTTCCACATCTTTCTCCAAGATATTAACGCTTTCATTATCGCTTCCGCTCTGGTCTTCGTCAATGGCAACGTCTGCGACAATATCGGTTTCGGCCTTCCGGCTAGCAGACAGTTTCTTTGATCGTTGGCGAGGCATTTTGCAAGTTGACTGAAGGTAGGTCTCGAGACAGCTTTTTCTTACAGTTCTGCGATATTTTTTGCAGGGGTTGAAATTTAGCGCCTTCATTCTGCAGCCTCGGCAACAAGGCTGAAACCCTTCAATTATCCTCTATCCACAATAACATGCTTCTCAAAAAACACCTGAGAATAACAATTAAGAGCATTGCTGTTGTGAATTTCCACTTACATAGTCTGTCGTATTCGTTTAAGCTGCGTAAGTTCTTTTCTAGAATCCCTTTGTAATCCTCGCGCTTTCAAATTCATCTTCACCTCGAGCTCTTTTCATTTTCGTGGCCGTTCTTCACAGGACATTGAACAATGAATCACTGCTCATCTTATTGATAAGTGCTCACCTATATAAGGTCGTCCAGTCATGGCACCAATGTATTCATCAAAACACTGACGAACACGTCCCTGACCAGCTCAAACGTTGTACTGGATCCGCCATTCCCTCTCAACTTCATCACTTCTTCGTGCAATGGAGTGGAACCATGTGGCTGATCGCCGTATTCAGGCCATTTCGAGAGTATCGGAACCCCGAGAGTGAGAAATTACTTCTTTCTTGTGGTTGTTTTGGATTGATGTCCCACTAGCTCGACTTGGCATCACGGAACCCCGAGTTGTTCATCACGCATGAATCTCTTCCTTTCACATTTCATTGGGGGTGTCGAACATCAATTCAGAATCCAGATTTCGGAGATAACGAGAGTGTCAGCAGGTTGCAACTAGCCGTGTCAGCCGCTTGCATTGGCATCTCTCGCCGAAACGGCGGAGTGCCTTGCCAGGGACGTTTCTCGGCGTGAGGCTGATTTGATGACTTTTTATTCGTCCTTTCGGCCTACCATCCATCCGCTCACATCGATGCCATGTGCGGGGATGCTTATTGTGGGACTTTTGGACTAGATGATGAATGTTTCTGCCAATTTTTCATGCGATTTGGGCCACTCACCTTGCATAACGAGCTGCTTTACTGCAGGGGGTTTGCTTAAGGCGGTGAGCCGTACAGATTCACGAATCATAATGAGCATATTGGGCCATCCCAGGGGAGGAAGTCGTTCCACATACTAGCCCCACGATGCGGGATGCTCTCAACTCAAGTCCCAGATTACACCCGTTTCCTGTGCGTCGTTAATGGAGTTAACGCAACCGCCGTTGGGGAGCATTACCGAGGATTAGAGTAGCCTATCATACATTCAACTTCATGCTATGGCATGGTCGAGAAGCATCGTCCCGCTGTTGTAGTTGTCTATAAAACCTTTCTCTCTCTTCTCAAAATTTCATCTTCTTTTCATTGTCTCATTTCCAACCAACATCATACAGCCTTTGACTTCTTTCCATATATCAAGTCAATTCACGATGGCGGCATTTGCACCTCCTCCTGCACCAAAAACTGGTCTCGGCTACTACCGACTTCTTTCTCCAACAGCATCTGTGAAAGTCAGTCCACTATGTTTAGGGGCCATGAATTTTGGAGACGCATGGTGAGCCCCTTTCCAGAAGGTTTTTGAAAATCGCCTCAATTGTTTCTAGGGCCCACATGGGTAAATGTGAAGAACACGAGGCTATGCTTGACTATTTCTACGGAAATGGCGGAAACTTTATCGATACGTTCGTACTATGGCACCCTAATTGTTCATATGCTGAACTATTGTAGTGCGAATAACTATCAGAAAGGACAGTCAGAACGCATTCTTGGAGAGTGGATGGAGAAGCGAGGAGTGCGGGAGCAAATGGTCATCGCTACCAAATACACCACACCCTACCGCACCGGCTACGGCGACAAAAAAATCATTGTCAACACTGGTGGAAATGGGACCAAGAGCTTGAAAAGCTCAGTAGAGTGGAGCTTGAAGAATCTCCGAACGGATTACATTGACTTGGTAAGCTCGGCTAGATGTCTCCGATGATCCCGAAAAATATCGGATGAGAATGCAGCAGCTGATGATTGTACAGCTTTACGTCCATTGGTGGGATCACACAATATCTATCGCGGAACTGATGCAGTCGTTGAATGACTTGGTGACAGCGGGGAAGGTGCACTACCTGGGAATATCCGATTCCCCAGCATGGATCGTGTCGAAGGCGAACCAATATGCCCGAGATCATGGTCTCCGCCAATTCTGTGTTTACCAAGGAAATTGGTCTGCCGCAACTCGAGACTTCGAGCGAGATATCATTCCCATGGCAATTTCGTGAGTGATCTTGAGCCTTTCTTCAATGATATAGAAGACGAATGCTGAACCTTGTACCAGTGAGGGCATGGCACTCGCCCCTTGGGGGGCACTCGGAAGCGGCCACTTCAAAACAGACGAACAACGTGCCTCCACTAAAGATGGCCGCAACTTCATGCCAGCATCAGAGCACATCCTCTCCGTCTCCAAAGCACTCGAAGCCATAGCCAACAGGAAAAACACTGCCATCACAAGTGTTGCTTTAGCGTACGTAATGCAGAAGACCCCATACGTCTTCCCAATCGTTGGCGGCAGAAAAGTGGAGCACTTGAAGTCCAATGTTGAAGCGTTGAGCTTAGAGCTGAGCAAGGAGGATATGGAGGAGATTGAGAGTGCAAGTCCGCTTGATTTAGGGTTCCCACACAACATGATTACGCTGGGCCCTGATAATTTCATGAACCGTATAGGCGGACACTATGATTGGGTCGAGCCTCCTAAGGTATGTTCATATCCATTCATTTGGACACCAGATGCTGATGCCTCAATTCCAGCCCATTGCTCCTCGCAAACTCTAACTCACCTGTGTTCTCCTACGAGAATCTGGCTAGAAATGGAGGAAATGAAACATGTTCCTCTCTCCAGTTGTCCCTCTACTTTCTATATTTCACGAATAAGCAAATTTCCACCTTTGTGCAAACCACTCCTTAAGCAAACCCTTTTTTCTTCGTTTTCTCCTTCAGGCAGGTTCTCTTTAGCATCATTGAGAAAAAAAACCGAGTGTTTTCTGATGGAATAGGTACATAAGACAGAGAAGAATAAAACACACAGGGAAAGGTATGGTCGAGTACAAGGTCTAAAGTCATCATATGCCCTTTCTGCCAACTGCTGCTGCTCATAAGCATACAATCAGACCAACCCAAGCTCTCTTTCTGTAGACCAACCAGCAGATCCACAGCAAGTGCTTCCCGTGGAGGAGTGAATGTATTCATCTCAAGTACCCACAAACACAACCTCTGCTCCCCTTGTCATATCTCTTACATTCATACTCAGAAGATATGGGCCAGCAGTGCTCGAACTGGTCCACCGTCCTTCGCCTTATGCTTCGGGAATATCTTCCTCTGTTCGATTGTGTATTCTGCAAGGGCTCTCCGGCTTCCAAATCGCTTCGGGGGGCAGCTACCGGTTCGCACTGCATCAACTAGATCATAGAGGTTGACCCAGACTTTCTTCAGGGCCTGTAGCGCGGAAATATTAGTATCATTAGACTCCTTGATACCATTGGAGTCCTGCTTACATCTCGGCACTTCGTGATACTGGGCAATTCGTCATCAATGCCAACATCTCCGCACAATCTCTGCCAGTTATCCAGCGTGTTGACATCTCCGAAGTACCTCTCGAATTCTCCGACAATGGTCTTTTTCGTGAGTTGGGTGTGTTGCATTTGTAGGGGCGCTCCGTCGTCGCTCATGTTGGCTCGGGCAAGTGCCGCAGTCATCTTGTCGACATCGCCGTTTGACGAGGCCAGAATAGTATTACAAGCTTTTCCATTCTTCTTAGCCATTTTTTGTAGTGGCTTCGAGAATAGAAGGGATAAAGGAATGTTGTTGGAGGAGCAGGGATGTGATGTTGACCCTACTGATCCGAGACAGAAGGAAGAGATGATGGGTAGAAGGAAGGAAGAAAGTAGAAAGAACATCAATGATCAACAAAAATAAAGCTGTAAACGAATCTGCAGATCACATGCAGCTATCCCAAAGCTTTCAAGCATCCTTCATGCTCTGCCATAATCTTCTCTCATTCTTATGCACGCAAACAGATCTCAAACTAGCTTCATGCAAAGACCCATCCATGCCCAACTCAACCCACAACACCCAACAAAGAAGCCATCCACAATGTCCTTAGTTTTCGTGACAATTGTGACCATGAGAAATCGTCATGAAAATCAGTATATGCCCTAAACGCCGCAATACATGAAAACCTCAGCTCAGAATGTCCCCCACCGTCCTCACAATTATGAACCTCAAAACGTCTAGTATAAGCTTCCCTCATTTGACGTGACCGCAGATCCAACGCTGACGTTAAATCGTTCAGCATCGTACCAATGAATGATATCCTCATCGGTTGGCTCACCATGCTTTGCCTGTGCATACCGCTCTCTGACCCACACAATGTCCTGCAACACCTTCATATCCAAGTCTCCCTCATCGCACCAAATGAAGTTGTAATCTCGCAGGCTGACACCCGACGGCGGCTGGAACTCGATGGTGAATTTGCTCTGGTAACGTCGCTTCAATGCATCACGGGCTCGCTTATGAAGACTCGGATTTGTGACTGGTGCACACGGATCGAAGACGGGAAACTTCTGATAGAGGATCTTGGACCGTGTAGGTGTAGCAGGAACAGTCAATTCTAATGTACCAGCACGGGAGGGACATGGCTTGCGGCGGATCTCTGCGGGGACTTCATACCCAAAGTGGTTAGCACAAGCTGGTCTAGGAACTGCCGCGAGCAAATGTCTGGAAGTTTACCACTTGGAACCGGGTTATCTTTGCTCTTGAAAATGTCTAGCGAGGATAGGTTGATTGGTTTGAAGCTGGGGATTGGTGGGAGGCGAATATTCCTGCTCGAGATCGAATGTCCTAGCTTGGTGAAGACATTCATTGTCTCTTGAAGTTTGACTACGCGATCCTCCTCTTCAACGGGGTCAACGCGAAAGGATGGGATGGCAGAGGATGGGCGAGATCGCCCGCGATGCGTGCGGAAGGTTTCTTTGATGCTGTTGAAGACCATCTTAAGCGCAGACTTCGAAGGTGTTGTAACGTTGGAGTTGTTATGGGACAAAGAAGGAAGTTGAAAGATGGAAAGCAGATCACGACTTAATGTAGCTCCTCTGAAATAATTCACTCTCTTGCTTAGTCTCTTGGATTGAAGATTAGCCCGTCTGGAAAGTTTCCATGTCCTAAGCATGAAGCATACTTCAACTTCCCATTTACTGTATCAAATTAGTAGTTAATCCGACCAAGGCTTTTTAATATCTCAGGAATGAAGTATATTATAATAAGAAGAAAGTAATTAGTATTGAGAAAGGTCATTTAGGGCAATCTCCTTGATAGAATGTTTGTACATGACTAAATGCGATAAATACTCTATTCTCGGATATAATGTCTGTACTTTATATTTTGAACAACGGCTATTTTGGGAATATAAATGTGAGTCCTGAGCAGAGCCTCGAAATCCCACAAATCCGATGCTTCCAATAGAAATATGGGAGGGATATCGAGAATATCAGGACTAGCTTCCACAGGCATACTAATGTCTGGAAACAGTTATTGATTTCATATCTTCATTTGACATCCTAAGTATTTACAATATGCACAGACATTGCATTGAAGTTCATGGTTTGGACGCAAGGACTGAGTCATCAATAAAGTAGTTAAGATGATCGCATGAGTTGAGGGCGACATTGGGCACTCCCTGGCTTTTATCGATAAGGATATCTCCATTATTATATATAACTCCCTACTGGCCATTATTCAGAGCCTTCTGCAACAAGATCATCCAGAGTACGTCATAGGCCTGCGGCAGCTTACGGTTTTGGCGGCAGGGGAAATGGTTACCATGACAGGAACAGAGATTCCTACGCCTAAGAGGAACGACCCTTATGATGAACTCACTGAGGAACCATCCCGAATCCCCGACCAGGACCTCAGCACTGCCAACATTCCCTCTAAACAACTCGCGGCGGTCCTACCGGCAGTCCGTTACCAAAATGAACACTTGACAGGCCCTTGCACGATGTCCACCGTATACCCTCTCTCGGATCGAGAGCGGCAGCTGATTCAGGAGATCGCCATTTGGGCCATTAAATGAATGAACGAACTTGAAGATACAGACATAGTCTAATGCACTATGAGTGAAATTTTGTTGCTGATGCAGTACTGCCCTATGTAAATGTACGTGACATTAGGAAAAGGGGTATCACGTGATGAATAACTCAAAGTACCTACCTAGGTAGGTCGTGATATCTGTGGGAAATCACGCGTGTGGGATGTAGATGGTGGATAAGGAGCCTTTGATTTCCTAGGTTGGAGGATTCATTCTATTTGCCTAAGATAATTACTTGTGGGTAAGCATTTTGGCGGCATACTCCTCGAGGGTTGCCGATCTATTGCTTGGTTGCTGGCATTGTGTCCGGTCTCTGCGGAAGCGCTGGCTTCGCTTTGGTCGGAAATATTGAATGTCGGGGTGTTGAGATAGTTTGTAGAAGAAGAACGAGTTTTGAAGACGTTTGACGAAACCGTATTTATGGACGTCGAATGCAACTCGTAGGCAAAATTAAAGACATGACTGAGCTCAGAATTGATATCCTATTCGCTCGGAAGAGTATCACACACCATAACGAGGCGGCGTCCAGCTTTACAAAGCCGTTGGTTAGGATCTTCCATGGCATCGCGTGTGGATCGTCATCCCTAAATACGTTGATTAGAACTATCATTCTTCAGTGACATAGTGACTTAACCTCCACAATTTGCGCTATACTGTAGAAAGCCCACACTGACGATGATATTAATACTTCTTATCCCTTCCAGCAGAAAATCAAGCCAAGATATAACTCAAATCCTCATTGCCACACTTGACGCGAAACCCACAGCCGCAAACTCGGCAACCCAAAGACCATCCGTCTGATCTAAGTCCAGATTTTGCACAGTGGATAAACTCTTCTTCTGCAGATACTCGTTGATGGTTGAGAAGGGGTGTGCCTCTTTGGGGCGATGAAATTTATCCAAGTCATCGACATCGCAGTCGAAGCAGCAAAGGGTCGTCTCTCCAGAACACGTTAAACGAGGAGAATGAACTTGGCGTGGGCGACGATAAGGAGGCTAAACGCTGTGAACCACGTCTATTATCTTCTCAAACTATAGTTCGCTCTTCGCTAGTCACCACGCCAAGAAAGGCTAACGTTCCATGTTCCACTATAGCACAATGTTTCTCATTTGAATAACTTATTACAAGCTCTCAAACATTTATGCTTCCTGCTAGCATCCATTAAGGCTATATGATCTAAAGTCGTGCTAGTTAATGCAGAACGTTGCTTCCGAGGGCCAGAGATTGCCCCTTCATCTCGTCAGCGTCTTGTTCACGTTCATATGAACCATTGACATAGAAGCTTTGTGTATATATAGATGATTAGGCAATCTAGCCCAATTTGCTAAGGTGCCGAGTCTCTGCGAAAGTTGCAGCCTTAGTCGTACTCTTTAAATACTGAGAAACCCACGAACGATAACAGAAGTACAGCATATATATTAGAGACCAAATCACAAACCTTGGGAATACTCAAGGTTCTTTTGTGGAGTATAAAGATAATTTCTTTCGCTACCAAGGCCAAGGCATTTCTTCAAGACTTTGACCGAGGTAACCAAATCTTTGCATAATCTTTTTCTTGATGTACCATGCTCCCCAAACGCGACTACCGTTCCTGCATACACTAGAATAATTGCATTGAGAATGAGTTGGCAAATTCTGCCATTGCCATCGAGAGAAGGATGGATCAGCACGGATATGTTCCAATATTTTGCGACTAGGTAGAACACCGACAATAATGATACAGCTTTTTGTAACTTATAATTCCCTAATATAGATGCAAAAACTTATTGCTTGAGAGGATTACATCTCGATACCATACCTTTTGCATAAGTCTTTAAAAAAGAATATAAAATTGAATTAAATATATTTTGCATATAAAAAACATTAAAAACTTAAAAGTTACAAACTCAAATATCCATTTTATCTCTAAGTATTTTAATATTTATAATTACTAAATTAAGCACGAATATTAAAGCTAAAGCAAAAATACAAAATTCTCAAATCGGGTATGTAATTAAATTATATATGCATATTGCAAAGAATATTAAAAACTAAAGGATAAAAACACGAATATTTATTCTATACTCGATTTCTTTTAATATTCGTGGTTGCTAGCTAGGGGCGGAAAGAGGGATTTCTTAGAGTTAATGCGGGATCGAGTTGCAAATACGTTATATAAAAGTTCGGAAGTTCAAGTATTTAGAACTCGAATATTCGTTTTGATTTCGATTTATTTAATATTTATAAATACTAACCAAAAGCCAAACTTCGGAACTAAAATAAAAAATGCATATTTCTTAAAGCCGAGCATAAAGCTAAATTATATATGCATTTTACAAAAATGCATTAAAAACAAAATGCAAAAGAATTGAAAACTCGAATCTCGATTCCATATTTGAATATTTTGATAATTATAATTACTAATGCAAAGCCGGATATTGAATTAAAGTAAAAATGCATATAGCTTAAATTAAATATGAAATCAAATTATATATATATTTTGCAAAAAATATTAATAACTTTAAAATTAAAAATATGAATCTTGATTTTATATTTAAGCTTTTTGGTAATTATAATTACTAATCCAAAGCCAAACATTGAAATAGAATAATAAAAAGCATTAATGCTTGAGGGTACCTAAGCACAAGATCCAAAAGAGTGCAAAGTAATTATAGAATAATAGATATCAAAACTGAACTCATTTTCTCCAAACTTTAGCTTTAACTCCAAAAGGCGCCTCGGAGCATTCTCGGCAATAGACAAGGCGTATACATATGATCGCAAGCTAGTTTGCAGTTTCAACTACCTTCGATCTCAAACCCTCTTCCCTCTTCCCTCATCAACCACCAGCGAATCACCCTCCCCTGGATCCGACTTACGGGTCCCAACAATCGCTGTCATGTTGCCAGACAATCTGGTCAGTAGCTACCAACGCTACAAAAAAGACACCAACACCTTCGCAGCCTGGCTGCACGCCGCCGCGATTTCGAGCGGCTACACAGCGCCGACCACCACCAATGCACCTCCCCCTGCCGCCGCCGGCCGCCTAAAAGGGAAGGCTCGCAAGGAAGCAAAGGCTAAGAAAGGCGAGCAGCAACGCGTCCTCCCTACCATCCAATTGATCAAGCAGGCGCAAGCCATCGTCGCGTCCCCAAAGTCAGTCCAGGTCCCAATCGCTGTCCAACGACTACTGCAAGAAATCATCCAAGTGCGTAAGCGATGCACGAAATGGTTCACGAACGTATCCGCCGGGGACGAGCAGCAGGAGAAGCTGGACAAGAGCAATCATAGCCACGAACACTTTATCAAGGTGTTAGAGAAGACCTTTGACATCTTGAAGCCTTGCTTCGAGGTCCCCAAAACGTGTCAAGCATCTGTTATCGACGAGACAAGCGATGACGTATCCGGTGATAATATCAACAACCGATTCGAGAGCCTCGAGCTAGAAGATATTGACGAAGACGCATACGACGCACTGCCTTCCGCTACCCCGCAAACTAAATCCAAGATCGGCAATTTCGAGTTAGAGACCGACGCCGATGCTGACCTTCCGTTCGTCGTGTTCTGCTTCTATGAAGATCTACACTCTCTGCGGAACTTCCTTGCAGAGACATGGTACCAAGTCCGTGATGGCAAACTCAGCTACATGGTTGCTGCCCTAACGACCAATGTTGCTATAGAGCTTGTACGGAAGTCCGAGGAGGAACTTGTGCAATCCTTCCCAAGTCTTGAAGGAGGTTCGTACGAGAATATTACATCAAAAATATACCCTGTTCGCTTCTTTAGCACCACGCCTAAACAAAGCAATCTTACGCAAGAAAAGAAATTGGGAAATATTCAGAACGATTTGACGAAGTCGTATAGTTCTAATGAAGAGCTAAAGGGTGGCGGCGAAACAAAAAGCAATGAAAATGAAGGCAATGGAAGCAGCCCCTCTAGAGAAGAATCTGACACTCAACAAAGGAAATTATCTTTTGATGACTTTGTCTTCACATCTGTCTTTCAAATCCTCGAGAAGTCCCGGACTATGACGATGACACCTGGCATATTTCCTACAGTTATGTCACTTAGCTTTCTCCACATCGTTAAGCCTGGTTTAATCCTTGCGAATGGAACCCCGACATTGGAAGATCATTTATTGTCTCAGATCATGTTGGAGATGGAGTTTATAAGGATGGGGAAGGATGGTGCACAACAGATTGAAAAGGCACGTCGGGCAGGGATGCTTCAAAAATTGCCCGACGACAGATTTCAAGCTAGGCATGTGTGGGATGAGATTACCGAAGGACTTAGAGCAGTACGTGAAGGCGAAGGCGAAGGCGAAAGCAAAAAGCTCTGTGCTGCGCAGATATTCATGGGTCGTATCCAACTGGATATTTTGTCCATTATCGGAGCCAACAAAGCACATGAAATTCACGAAGATCTCATAGAGCGAGGGGTTGATGCCGATGCCCGTCTTGAAATCACTTGGAAGGCTGACAAGACGATCCTGAAGTCAGTCGGATGTGAACAAACCGATGAAGAGTTGAAGGAGAAATGGGCTCGCCAGGAATCTATATTGGCAGCTGTCAATTTGTCGAAACAAGTTAACACGAAGATCATGCGACCTGGCTCAGTGGGCCTTAAGGTCTATATCTTGAGAGAGGAATTGAAAAAAGAGTCTGATCATTGGCCAAAGGGCATTATGCCTTTTACAAAGAAAGTTGGTATTGAATTTGAGAAAGTGGTCCCATCTCCTGATCCATTGTTCTTCTTCCGCAATGCGCCAGTCTATTGTGGACTCGAAGCATTGAAGACCACTGTTGACCTACACAATCTTGGCATTAACCTGGCGAACGACTTTCTCTCTTTCATGGCTATGGCTCATCTGTACAACGCTTTGCAACAGTCAGGAAATTTGAAGTGTCAGTGGCCATTGATGGACCAAGCCATACAAGCAAACTTGAGTCGCGTTTTCCATGGGTCGCTGCCCGATACACTAAACAAATGCGCAAGTCGGTATTTCCTATGTGTTGGAGTTCCAGCAAGCTCCTTTTCACGGGAATATCTGGTGTATCATCACCAGACCCCAGACTTTTCCTCTGTTATTGGAAAACACAAGGCTTTTATTAGAGCTTCCTACCTTGCCAATCATCTCCAGCGATATTTTAATGGTGACGATTCTGGCGAGAAGCTTCTTCTCAATATTCAAAAGGAAAAGCAGACGCAGACACCAAAGAAACGGAGCCCAACCCGCTGTGAGCTACTAGCACAACTGAGGGACAACTTCCAAGAAGGCATTACAGCGTTGGAAATGGATATGATAAGCCTGGTCAGAAAATGCAATGTCCTTCTCCAGCCTATTCGGTCCAACTCAAAGGCATTACGAATTATGTCCGGTCCAGGTATTGCAGAAGTCCATGCTAATAAACTCCAACAATGGAACCTTGTTGTTGTGCTGGATATACTCTGCCAGCTGCGGGACTCGGGACCTGATGAAAAGACTGAGATTCCCTTTGTCGTTGAAGTAATCCAAGACTTTTTGCGATACGAAGATAAGGACGCAAAGGTCGAGCCTTTCGATGTGGTTGCTGCTACGGAAAAGCGCGCTGATCTGATCATGTCGGCTTCAGCTCGAGAAAAAAACAAAGCGACACGTGCTATGAACTTTTGATTAAGACTGTCCCTAACAGGATAATAACACTACAAACTGAGCGATAGTGCGGTTTCTGATCCTTTCACACAAACGACACAAACACACCAAAACTTTGAAATAGAGAACGTATGTAACTACGCCAGGGACGGAGATAACGGCATCAGAGATCGCGAGAATCAAGGACACGAGACAGCAGCGGACTTGGCGTGTATTGCAATGGCTGATACAAAATGCAGTTACCTTGTATCCTCCGTATGATTAACAAACACGTGATTGCTTTCCAGTGACACTATCACAAACTCCCAAGTTTATCAATTCCCAAGTAAGAACAAAAGTGAACGACGCTGAGAGTGCGTCTAACTTATTAGCGCCTCCTTTACTGCTTCCAGGATATGAAGTGTCGTGTTGAGGCGATCGATTTCTCATCGTTGTTTGGTATGCAGATTGTTCCTTGTTTGCCTTTCAAGATGTCAGCAAAGGTTTTTAGCAAGTAATTCTAATAAGTACCTCAAGCTCTTTCCGCGAGGTATCGACAGCCTGTCTGATATACTCTATAGCCGCAGGCGTGGTCATCCGCAGAGAAAGATGGTGCTCGACATGGCGAGGAGCAGGATTGTCTGGACGCAGATTCGATGTCATCATCGATTCAGTTCAGGTATCTGCTGAAGTTGGTGGAACCTGTATCTGTAACGATGTGTCGAGATTTGTTCGAGGTAGAATGAGGTGTTGAGTTCGACAGGACGAGGATCGATTGGTTCCATGGCGGCTTTGGTGCTGAAGAAGATGACTGGCACCGAGAAAGCCAGCAAGACGAATGTGAATAATGTCATGAACTGGATCATCTCGGTGATTCAACGCAGCAATATTACGAACTTGATTTCGTAAATGCTATTCGCTGTAGCCAATATTGTGAAGTTGATTCTGCATATTCTATTCGCTGAAGCAATGCTTTCAAGTCAATACTGACCAAAACTTGCTCGCTGGAAAACCGGGACAACTTCTCGAAAACAAAGCAGCTCGATGGCGATGACAAGGCAAGTACACTTTGCATATATGACCTCACTCGAGGACTCATCTATTTTGTACCGCACAGCTGTATTGTACAACCATATCTCGCCGCACGCTGTACAGTCAACCCTCACATCCCGCATTCCTCTGCCGGACGGCATGCTCGGACTTCAGCCTCCAGCCTCTACATCTGCAAATACAACAGTACGGACGTACAGTACTCGCAGCAATGACGACGTCTAAGAGCACGAGGACTACCGGCAAGTCTCCCGGTCTGTCTGTCGACGTAAGCAGCTTTGCAGTACTGTACCCTCTATCTATCCATCCCTCGGAGCCGCTCAATCGCTGCGAGGTAATCAAGCCCTCCTCGCGTTCCTGGTGCACTGGTGCGCCCGAGCCCGATCACGGATCACGGTCACGGATATCGCCACCGACCATCCGGTCGAGCCATTAATATTGCAAATCGTGTACCTCGTCACACCCTCCTGGAAACGGCTTCGAGTGGCACCGGTGGTATCGTCGTACAGTATGTCAGCAGCGAGGTGCATTCTCGGGCGTCCAGTCAGTATGTTGGAAGCAGGAAAGTGAGGAGAGAAGTTCTCGACTGGTGAATAAGCTTGAAGAGTGGGTCTGGGAAGTTTCCAGGGTCCCGCCTGCCAGATGCAGATGTGCATTAGCGTTAAAGAATCCGATCTCTTTTGGGCTTAGGGGAGCTGCGCCGAGATTTTGATTACCGTCCTCTGCGGGTGCTGCGGGGCCACCTGGGACAGTTTTCGAGCCTGGGACCAAAAGTCTGTGCTTTTCAGGCTTCAGAAAACCAAAGTCACTCACTTCACTTAAAATTCCCTAAATAACTATGTAGTATTATGACTTATGCTTTGACCTCATTCATAACTATGAGGAAGCTGAAGTATACAATTCGAATAATAATTCAGGGAATTATTCCAGAATATAAGCATATTGAGTCACTTGTAGGGCTCGTTGGTGTGCAAATGACCCTGAATAGCATAGCCTTCGATCCCAGTCTTGTTAGCGGGATTCAATGGGCTGCAGCCAAGGAGGTCTTTGATTCGCTCGCATTTAGGGGTCATGTTCACATGGTTATAGTGAGTGGTGGTGGAAGTACGCGCCAAAATTGAGGCTTGAGCCTGAAACGTCTGCAGTGGAAAAGAAGCATGTTTAGGGCAGGATATCTTTGTATTTCTATGTGAGCTACGTTTGAAGTTAAAGGGAGATGACACTATCGAACCTGACGATAAAGATACCTAGTTTTGAATGATGTGGGTGACGGTTGTCAAAAGACGGAGAGTTGATTGCATGTCAAACAATCCATTTTATATAGTTCTGAATCATGCTATACCAGTACAACGCCTCCAACGGCCCAACCCACATCGCAATGAAAAATTCATGTAGAGAAACGATCCAACTCCCAATCACCTACCCCATATCTCACATCCCACTCTCTAACCCCCAACTGTCCCATGAATTTTCCTCTCTCACACCGACCCATTATCCCTCTCCCTCTTCCTCATATCCTCCAAAATCTTCATATCCTCCTCACCAACTGGCACTCCCTCCACATTCTTAACCTTCTTCCCATCCTTATAGATAACCCAACCGCCCGCACTGGCAATAATACACGCCAGCGAAATAAATAATCCCACACTCCAGCCCGGCCTGTTATGCTTGTTCAGTCCCCACATCAGTCCGCAAAGCACAATCTGGAACAACGTGTTCCAAACAAAAGCCCAAATCACAAAGTCCAGCCTCCGATAGTTCGACGGCATAGCCCTCTCCCCGGTCAACGGCGGACCCGGACTCAACTCCACGGGAAGAGCGAGCCACATCGGATCAACACCTTCTGGTACAGGATCCTTAGCCGGATCAAACGTCACATCCAGATTCTGAGAGCCTTGAAGACGGAACCAGCCCCTATGAATACCGGCCAACCGTCTCAACCCATTGGGGTCCTTGCCGTATCTCCATTTCAGCAGGTAGTAGAAGTCTCTGAAGCGCCAGGGGATGAGGCCGAGACCCGTGACACAGAACAAGGCGTTCAGGATCTGGGAGTCGATCTCGAGCCAGGTCTTGGCGCCGCTGTCCCAGGAGTTGTAGCTCGGATGAGCCATGGCTGGGGTGGCGTGGATAAGGATCAGGAAGAGCATGCCGCCCCAGGCGACGATGTTGAGTGCGTACAGCGTGAGGAGGAAACCGAAGGGAGTGATGACGAATTTCCAGAAGCCTTTAGCGCCGATGAGGAAGGCCTGTTTTTTGGTGTGCTTTGGTGGGAACCGGTAGCCATTTGCATAGGGAACCGTTGGGTCGTGAGGGGTGAGAATGGAATTGTCTTCGGTTCGAGCCGAGAAGATGGTTTCAATTTGGCCACCTTCTTTCTTTTCTTCAACGACTTCGGCTCTCTTTGGTTCGGGGATGGGCTCCAGGACATGAGGACGTTGTTCAGCAAGAACGTGGAGATCCGAATCGCGACGGGCCATGCTCTGCCGCCGCTGCCCTGGGCCTGACCATCCATCATCACCAAACTTTCCCGACTGGATGTCGTTCATGCTGGGGATATCTGAAGCGACGGTACCAAAGGCGGCGAACATCCCCACAGGTAGTCTTGATTGAGCGAATGTCTCTCCAGCATTGCGCACAAATCTCGAGGCCACAGAGCCCCGCCTCCCATTGTTGTCTAAGGAGCCTCTCGACGAATCAGCGACCCCCATCGACGACGTTGGGCGCGACATATCTACTCCTTTCAATGCCGGAGCAGCAAAATTGAGTGGGAGTCTAAGGGTTTTGAAGAAAACGAGTTTTAAAGTCCAAAGAAGGTCGAGCGAAAAGAGAGTTGAACGACGGCTTATCCACGCACACTTGTATTGACGCCGCAAAGTTGCATGCAAGCCCCGATATATGAGATACAGGGCTTGGTAGGGGTGGAAGCTCGGTTAATTGTCTTTTCCAGGCCCGTGTGTGGTAGGTGGAACAAAGTCATCAAATGGGTGCTTACTTGCTAGCTCCTTGGTGGCTTGATGCAAGATGCTTACTATCCCCGCGAACCTTCAGCCGTCTGTGCACTATCTCCCATGACTGTTAAGAATACCATCAATCGGTGTCTCAAGGCGATAATGCAGGTTTCAAGTAAGCTTCCCAAGATGAGTTTGCCACGCGGTGAATTGCTGTGCATGTTCGTATCTTTTTTTTTTCATTCATGAGATTCGAATTCGGTGGCAATATTTACCATGGCAGAATGCCCTCATCTCCACTGATCTGACCCGTCTCTCCGTTCTTGCCCAATACAGCAAGTCGCACAGCATTCTTTGCCCCATCTTCAACAGGACGTTCGGCTCTGTTGTTGTTGAAGTCCGTCTTCGTCGGGCCCGGACACGTGACATTGACTTTCCACTCTACACCTGATCCATCTGCCCCCCATCCAGTCCTGAAGTCTGCTGCATAATATAATGCTAACATGTGTAGAGCAGTCTTGCTGCATCGATATACGACCAACGGACGCTTGAAATACTGGTGTTGCGGATCGTATTTCGTTTCTAACCTGCCTAAATCACTCGAGACGAAGACGATTCTGGGAGCCGGGTCGGTGGACTTCTTGAGAAGAGAAATAAAAGAGTCCGTCACAGCGGCCACCCCATATACATTCGTATCGAAAGTATCCTTCCAAGCTTGTCGTCGCGAGCGGTCGTTCAAGTGCTCGACGAGGATGCCAGCATTGTTAACCGAGACGTCAATGTGTCCATGTTTCTCCTCGACCGTTTTTGCTGCAGCTGCAATCGAATCGTCATCAGTAACGTCGAGAGTAACATGCTCGACAGAAAGGCCTTTTGCCTGTAGCGTAGCTGCTGCTGTCTCACCACGGCCTGGATCCCGGCATGCCATGAGGACATGGTAGTTGTGAGGAGACGAGGCAAGCTGGCGTGAAATTTCGAGGCCAATGCCCTTGTTCGCTCCTGTGACAAGAGCGATGGTTGCCATGATACTTGACTCGATAGGATGTTAGATTCGACTGAGCTGATAGAGATTAGAGTTGTGCTGTTAATAGAAGTCGAAACGCTTTTTTATGTACCTCCAGAGTTGAGTATCTGTTTCACACGGCCCTTCTCCTCCTTCATTCCTCCCGGAGATAAATCCATAAGTCCGGAGGGATTTCACCTCACGCCCAAGAGCACGAGGGGATGATACCACGGCTTCCCCCGTATGGTGGAGGACTTAACATGTTTAGAATCCGGTTCTTGAAGGCGGTGTGTATCGTCCTGGATCAGCTTCGCCGTTCGTGTACAAGTCGTTCGTGCAGAGACCAAACTGTGTTATCTGGGCTCTCCACCTCTTTGCATTATACCAATTCCATCTCATCCTTTTCAACCAAATCTCTAACATCCGACCATCGTGCCACAACCACTTCTCCTCTCTGTACATCAATTTCACCGTCTCCATCTCTCCCTCTTCCCCTTACTACCACACTCCCTCCCCCACCAATCTCTCTTGACCCCAAGCTCCTCACAAACACTCCACCCTCTTCATCTGGACCACCAATCATGCTTATACCACCTGCTGTGTCGTTCAAATTCTGCAGATTCAATGGAAAGCTGCTCAAGAAACTGCTCAAGTAATGTCCATGTAGTAACTGTTGATGCCTCGTTGCATATGCCACCTCGGTTTCGCTCAGCCTTTCCATCAGCGCAGGAGTCGAGAGATAATGTAGAGTATGCTGATCGATTTTGGCAATTCGTGCTCGGAGATAGGATCGTATGAGGAATTTCCATCGCTCGACTTCCGTTTGGATGATGATGAGACTGAAATTGGTCTTCGGATCCATATCGCCAGTCATCTGCTCGACAAGTTCGATTTGTTGCTTGATTCGATTGGTCGCTCGTTCTACAAGGCCATCTCGTGGCCAACTGTGAGGCAGGATTGCGTCAGCTATACCCGACCAGAAGACATGCAGAGTGCTAGAGAAGAGGAAGCATACGGGAGGAGTTCAGCAGAGCCACGTTCATTCACCCAAGCTCTCGTCAATGCTTGGAGATCTGCTTGGCCAGAATGCTGGTCCTGTCCATATCCATCTTCATGTTCTGCAAAGGGGTCGCGTTCGAGGTGCCGAGCATTGAGGTCTTGGAGAATATCAGAGATATCCATAGCGGAAGGATGGAGCCTGGGGTCGTACGGGTGTGGTTATGAAGCTGGCAGACGGAGAGAATTTATGCGCGGCTTGATTGCTATCATGGTATCATTGCATGTACTTTGAACATCATAGAGGGGCAGCTGATGGTGAACGCGCTACGCGTTAGTCCGCTCCCGGCTCCAGCTCTTTAGCGGCTACTCTCGCTTATCCTCGCTTACGAATCATCCAGAAAAAAATTGAGCAAAGAACAAAAGCTCACCGAAATCAAAACCCCCAAAAAAATTGGTAGCTTCTCTTTGATTGAGCGTGTCATCCTTAGTGCAGGGGCCATGCTAATCTTCTCTGTATCGTTTCAAATTGACTATTAGAATATTAGTAGGGGTTTTTGGTGGTGGAAATTCAGCGGTGCTAACGTACCCAAATGCCCCGAAGGGCGGAAGAATTTTGCTTATTGGGAACTATATAGGCACCCACACCGAATCAAGCTTAGCGACCATAACCCTCAGGCCGCAACGCGCCTTCCTCGCCGCCAGTCTTTCATGAAGCATTTCATAAAAATCACAAATAATGCATTTAAAATACCTTCATCGTTTATTCTTGAAACTCGAACTTTTCACCTTCTATCAATTTTGTAGCCCATATAACATATTTGCAATCTATTTCATCAAGTGAAACTGTGCCCGTTTTCTGCTCGCCGTTTCAGTGTCCATCAGCCAGATTAGCAACCGCCACATATTATTGAGTCATGGTTGCGCATAATGCCAGTATTAGGAGTCCAAGTGGCATCCTTACGGTGTGATAATACCATTTGTTTTATTTGGTTTTAATAGAATTACGTTTGGGTCCGGGGTCCCACAATATCCGGAATTGACTAGGACTTTCATGCTCGAGGTTTGATCCATCACGAATAATGCACGCAATCCTTCTCAATGAATAGTACTGGCGTTCATATGGATAATATCCTCAAACCTTTCGATAGAGTACGCTTCTTCTCACGAATACTTTGTCACTAAGGATGGTGGAGAAGTTCTCATGTTGTTATCCCAGTCTAAGAGCTTTGATCAAAGATTGATATCTACTTCTAACATGTCTCTACCGCCATTTTCCTGGAACTCTCAGCTCTAAATGCTCCTCCTCAGTCAGCACACCGCTTTAACTTTATCCAATCTACCAATATTTCGGTATCTAACTATGTTTTGCCACCTTTGACCGTCTAATATTAAATGATAATGCATGCAGAAGCTGATAATGACCTGGCCATCCTATTACCCTTTCGGTCAAAAACACTTGTATCTTTCTCGAGATCTTCAAAATAATTGCTAGACCGGGGCTCCAGAGCAATTGCAGTCGGTCAAGTGAAATGAAAATATTGAACATCCGACCTTCTTGGCGAAGAATTCAACGTAAATATGTCTTCGGAAAATATCAAAGTTGAGAATACCTTTTATTAGGTGGTTTATTAGCTAGTAAGGAGTCGTGTAGGTGGATCAAAACACGGTTTGGATGTTCGCCATTTTTAGAGTTATTTTGGCAAGTTTCCAAAACTCACCGTTAAACGGACTTCAAGCAAAAGTTCATTCAAGTACTTTTTTTGTTCCAAATGTGATTCACTTAGCAAACATCACTTAGGTTGCGATAGAACTAAGCTGTAGAGAAGTGAACGATTGTTCGTCCACAAGTCCGTGATTTGCTCTCTCTCACCCCCACTTCACAAACATATAAAACCCGCGAAGCCCTCCGCTATCCGGACTGCAAACACAATTAAACAACAACTTCCTCAGCGCACAGGGTGGTCCAGCTCTTGGCTCTGTTATAGTTTGCAAATGTTCGTGCCCAACAGCGTACATATTTTATTTTGTCGTGACTCTCCTTAGGACCGACTTGGAAGGGAGAGAGGTTGTGAAAGGATAATTCGCACCCGATTTTGAAATGACAACAAAACTAGAGATGACAACAGGAACAAGAGACAAAAGGTATGCAGTAAGGCCTCGGAGTTCGTACCCAAGAGAATCGAAAGTTTGAAGGAAGTTCGTTTTAGAATCCGTGTTTACCCCTAATTATAAAGACTTATCCCATTCCCAACTCTGACACCGACTAAGTTTATTTCGTTCAAAGGTCTTCCAGTACTGTAAGTCTCTCATATAGTTTCAATGGAGTTATACTTCACATCTGCTCCTATATGCCGCGGAGACCTAGCGAGAAAGGCCTTAAAGCCGTCGATATTCGCTATCAAATGAGGCAAACAGCCTTCACATATAGACTCATCACAACGTTCTATAAGCTTACACTTCCCCGCCAGTCTCATGCTCAAGTACATAAACAACAACGCCAATCTTCCTTCCACTCTGTGCCGAAAGCAAAAATATAGAACCCGATTTCAAGGAGACTCATGACCTCCCAGCGCCCAAGTGCTAATTTTTGGGAAGTTACTCACTTCTTCCCTATCCCCGAGTGCTTTCAACTTCCCTACATAGCTCAAATGGTACAGCCATCTTTCGTTCCTGACTAACCTACATACCACCAGTATATAATTAATGACCACAACCTAACAATTGACAACAAAACCCCATCTCTCACAATTCCTCAGACTCAATTACGGATCAATCATGCTTTACAAATGTTTCGTACACGTTCATCGCATTCCAGACTTCGCTCTAACGTTATCCCTCAAACATCGAAAGATTTAGATCCGTACCCACGAGGAATATTGGTTTTCTGTTATCTGCGGTGCTACTCTACTATCTATCTCATCTCAGCTGGCTTATAGACAAAAACTCCAACCTAGAAACTATACCAATAAGAAGGAATAGAGGCCTCCCGGTTTCTCCCTTCTCGCTTCTCCTTGAACTATCACCTCCAATTTCTACCTTCTACCTTCTATAGTACCTTCACCAAAAACTCACCACTAGCCAGTACCCAGTAGCCAATAGGTAGCATTATAAAAACCTCTCTTTTTCCTCAGCGCATTTTCTATTTCGACTATAGCGCCAACCATTTCCCGTCATAAGGAAGTGGGCAAGCAGCGTTATCCTCTTTATCCAACTTCGTCATCCTAATACACTTAACTAAACCAAACCACCAAGCAAAGCAGCAGAACTTCGCTACAAACCAAACCCACATCCACATGCAACTATAATCCTACAAAGCCAATAAACGGCGAGGAAGCTGTAGTATGAAATGGCAATAATACAGCTTTTAACACCAACTTCCCGTCCTTTCTCCTCCTCCTCCACAATTTTATCGAGATTGCATAATATGTAGCTTAGCTTAGGATCGCGAGACCCAGTTTCTTTCCGCCTGAATATTAAAACAGAAATGTGGAGTTTAGTATCCAATCCTCATCTATAATAGAATTATAAACTAACCCCGCTTCGAGAATTGGGTTTGCGACCGCCAGGTGATTGAGCGTATATATATATATATACCGCCTACTCCTTGCATGGAAAGCAGCATAGTGTCTGAAACAAGCTCGAGAGTCGATGATGATTTTGAGAATATTGACCCCGTTCCTCACTTTAGAGTACAAGAAACTCACTCTTACACATTGAAAACAAGATAGATAATATCACACCGATACCCTTGCTCGCGAGAGCTATAAATATAGGTATAGGTATACTATCGCTGGTCGCTATCCTTCTCCTAATTAGATCAATTATACTTACTTACTTCCAAACGACTTTCCACCTCTAATCCTGGATACCGGCTGGCTAAGATTGTATATAAATAAAGGAGGGGTGGAGGATGGGAAGGGAAGGGAAGGGAAGGGAAGGAAGGAGGTGAGGGAGAGAACGGGAAAGGGAAAGAGAAAGAAGGTCACAAAGGAATAGAGCAGTATCTTGAGTCATGGTATTCATTTCTATAAGGTCTGGTTCCCTATTTACACGCCCCTTGCCAGCCTCAATCCGCAGCATTATCACACCCGACCTATGTACGCCATCCGTCCACACACTATCATATCATCAGGTTTCCCCTTCTCCAAAGAGGAAAAAGGGTACCCAGATGTGTATGAAGTGTTCAATGTCTGTCATAAAGCCGTTTCATTTCATGCCATTCATTCGTTACAATCATCAAGTGCAGGTGCGTGCACTGGCTGAAGAAAAAAACCCTCCACTGCATGCAAGTAACTCCTTCATCGTGCTTCCCCAATTCTCATTTCATCAAGACCAGCAAAGTGAAAAGGAAATAAGGCACACTGTCTTTAAAGACCGGTATGCATGCATGGAAGAAGTGCAAATAACAAGTGGCCGAAACAACGGCGAGAAGAGAACTAAGGATCAGAGTGAAGAAAGAGCAGATTCCATCAGACGCCTGCAGCCAGTTTTGCTCGTCCCTGACATGAATTCGTTCGTGTCATATGTAGTTATCGTATCGTCATGAAAAGAGTCGAAAAGAAAAAACCCCCTGAAAATGCAAATGCCATGCGAGAATGGAAATATTCAAAGAGACAATTTTTTTAGACAAGATATATGCAAGACTCCTTCAGTATGCTTTTGATACAGCCGTGGAGCTGTGAGTAGATGAACCGAGGTTTATTCAGAAGATTGACGCTTTGATGCTGTTTCTTCGCGGATCTGTTTGAGCTTGTTGTCCAGGTGCTCGAGACGACTTTGAAGACTAGGCCCTTCACCAAAATCGAAAGATTCTATAGATCGACGAGTTTGATGCATGGTTGCAAATGCAGATCGACGGATCGTCGAGGTCCCATCTGATGGCAGTCGACGGGGGAATGTGTTGCTAGGACCAGACTCTGTAAATGGTGAGCCGAGAAGAGGAGCGAGATTGGCAGATGGGAGAAATTGGGCCCTAGCGGGAGAGCTAGGTCGTGGAGTTGCGATTTCCATCTTTGGTGGGGAACGAAGTTCTGGAGCCGGAGAAGATTGGAAGATACCAGGAGCGCGACTGCGTAAAGCTTCGTCGCCAAGACTGAAGCCACGGCTTCGAACACGTCGTTGAGCGAAAGGAGTGCCGAAGAGTTGCTCATTGAGGATGCTAGGTCGGACAATGGCACCGTTGGGACTCAACTCTTCCTCCAAATCATGTGCAGCACGTCGCTTTTGTGTATTGTTCAGAGAGCGAGGCCTGTCATAGAATCGAACAGGGGAACGGAGAGTAGGTCCTTGAATATCTGACTGCGATGGGGGAGGAGATAGTCGACTATCATAAGGGTGGAAGTTCTTAGAAGAGCTGGGACCATATGTGCGAGCAACAAATGGTGAACCAAGTCGTCTACCAGTATCGAAATTAATGACATTGCCGAGATTGTGGGACTTGGTAGCGCTCAGCGGCTTGAATTCCTCCGTCGATAAAGGGGTCGATGTCTCCAATAGCTTGAATTCCCCCCACGTCGAAAAGGAGGCAGGTACGTCCAACACTTCTACGGCCAACTTCGCAAGAGGTCCATCAGGTTGCATACTCTCTGCAGTGCTGGTTGTAAGCGACAAGGCAATCTCCTTAGTACTGAAAGCATTCACCATGCGAGGAGGCTCAGGGGTTCGCAATCGATTCTGCTTGGTGAAAGGGGTCGGGCTTCGAGATTGGAGATGGAGATGTCGATGTCTGGAAACAGCGGAAGTATTGGATCTGCACATGTCCCTAAGTCGACTTCGCGTCGCGGCGCTAGAATGTGGCCATTGTGCGTAGACTTTGGACTGCTCGCCGGTTGGGGTGACACTACCGCTCTTCTCTGATTCACGTGACGCGACGGAATCGAGCCTGACAGGTCGCTTTGGGGCCACCGATTTCGGGCCCTTCCAGCTTCTCTTCGCTTCTCTAGCTACGCGATGACAGACACCCTCAGGTGGGACAGCGCTGGCACCAATTCGGAAGGGCGTGACTGTCGGGTCTTGGAGGTAGACATTATAGATTGCCCAGAGATGAGTGCTGTGAGCCTGCGTCCAGATCGCGTCCTTTCGCGTCTTGCTTCGAAGATGGCCATTCAAAGGTAGGCTCTGTTCCATCGGTTCATTGGACACAGCCTTTCCTTTGCCTTTGAAGATTGGGAATGTAAAGGGGTCTCCAGCATCAGACTCGGGGCTTGTGCAACTACCATCATCGGAAGGCCGCGAAGCGCGACCACTGTAGAGTGAATCATCTGAGTTATCCGATGCGTTCGACATCGAAGACGTGGGTCTTGGAAGGTCGTCCTCCCGTGGCGACGGTGTACTCATCGACCAATCCGGGCGTCGAGTGGCGGCCTCATCGGTTGGGAGGGTAGGAACAGGAGTCTTGGGAGGTGACGCGAATCGATATGGGTATGGTTGTGGAGCGAGGAGACCGGAGTCGGCTTGAATCTCTTCTCGATCTACCATCGCCGAATCTGCCAGGCTTGGTAGTTCGATTGTAGGGATTGGGACGTCTGCGGCCGCAACAGAGGCGAGGAATTGTGCAGTTGGTGCTTGCAGGTTTGAGGCATTGCGTCTTCGGACCTTTAATCGTGGGCGAGGAGGGGATGGCTGTTGAGGTTCGTCCACAGACAAAGGCTCAGGAGTCTTGGGTCCTTCTTCGTGATGGAATCGGAAACCTCTGGGGAGGGTTGTCGACCCGTTTGCATGTTGGTCAGACATCGTGTTTGGTGTAGATCGACGCGACTGGAACGTGATCGGAGGTGGTGCAGGTGAAGCCAGGAGTCGTGTACAGCACCGGTAGCAAACGCTGGGCGAAGTGAAGGGTGATTACAGAAAAGTATGGTACAAGAAGACCAAGTAAAATGGAAGAAGGAAATCGTGGTTCGTGAGGTCTGGACGCGTGGTTGGTGGAGGAAGGGCCACGAGATCGAGCGAGCAAGTAAGTGTGAATTGACGACGCGAGTCTCTGGTCGAAGTGAGCAAGTGAATTGATGGCGCGGGGTCTCTGGTCGAAGTGAATCGGAAGCCGATCGGATTATCTGCTGGACCGTCGTTCTTCGAATTCCCGCATGGAGATCTGCCGGCGGGGAGTATGGGTGTTCGTGCTCGAGTCGATCTCGGCGTTCACCTGCGACAATGGATTTCGAAGGAGTATTATGTGCAAGAAGGATCGATCTGGGGTTCAATTGCAGTGTAAGGACAGTCCAGCTCTGAAGCACTCGTGGGGAGGAGCGAAAAGTCGAGGGGGCAGGGAAGTCAATCGCGCCGTGGTGTTGTGTTCGACTCTCGTTTTTCTGGCCGGTAGTTGCCTCCACAGTCGTTCCCGCGTGGACACGTCCCGGAAGTCTCGCTCTGAAGAACGGGCGCGCGTCGAGCTTCCGCAAAAGAATGAGGAGAGGAAAGGTCGACGACGGAGGCAGAAAAGTATAAAGAACGTAAAGTGGTATGTACCACGAACGAGGGTGCAGGTTTGGACGGGAGATGGTTGGAGGGAGCGTGAGCGTGCGTGGGCGTGGGGAGCAGCGGTGATGCGATGCGAGAAGAGCGTGGGAGGGCTGAGGACTGGCGGACTGGCGACTGGGCGAAGATCTCGGCAGGCGAACTGATTGCAGCGATGGCAGCGATGGCAGCGACGGCAGCGAATGAGAAGGGCGCTGGTGCCCGCGACGCGAACCCTGACTGCCGCAATGGGACGTTTCGCGGTGGGCGAGGCGCTGACTCGCTGGATCTCTGCTCCTGTCTGCTCCTGTCTGGTCCTGTCTGTCTGGTCTTGTCTGCGACTCTGCTGCTCGCGCTGCTCTTCTCGTGCGGGTGCAGGTGTGATAGGCCTGGGGGCTCATGCAACGGCGTGGAGGCGGCGAGGGTCGACTGCGAGGGTCGACTGCGAGGCGAGGCGATGTGATGCGATGCCGTGCGAGAGTGTGATCGCGGGTGAAGGCCTCCTTTGGATGGCAGGTCGCGCAGGTCGAGCAGGTCGAGCAGGTCTAGCAGGTCTAGCAGGTAAGCGCAGGCTGAGAGGGACCTAATGGGCCGTTCTGGGAGGGCCGCAGAGGGCCGCAGAGGGTCGAGTTGCACTTGTAGGCAAAAGTCGCGTTGGGCCTTGGCCGCACTTGGGAGCAGCTTGGGCTGGGGGTGTGCAGCGCGACAGACTCTGGCTCGAGAAACTGCGATGAACTGCGCGACGACGGGCTTGGACTGGGCTGGCACAGGCTTGCACAGGTTGCACAAGCTGATCCCGGATGGAGGCTGCTGGGATACAATCGTCGATTCTGGGGTCCGGTCGAGGAGAAGGGCGAGAAGGGCACACGTCGAACGGGATTGGCCGTGGTGCAGATCAGAGCTGGGCATGAGCTGGGAGTCTGGTCGCAGTTTGCACTGGGTTTGCACTGGGTTTGCACTGGGTTTGATGCTGGTGCCACTATCAGAAACACTCTGGGCTCGCCAACCAGACCGTGAGAGGAATAACCCTTGCGCAATGCCGTGATACCAGACGGACCCGTGCTTGCTGCTCGGCCTGTCTTCCGGAGGGACGAGGGTTGAGGGTTGAGGGTTGAGGGAAGAGGGAAGAGGGAAGTTGGCAGGTGGTGGAGCCTGATGTTGCAATGCAGAGCAGGACGGCAGGGTTGGGACGATGCTGTGACGGCCCCGGCGCCTGGGCACTGATATTGAGGGGAGACAAATGGACGCCGTGGGAGCACGACTGAGACAAACGGGGAGCTCTGATCACAGGTGAGCACAAACACGGTGCGCTCAATGGATACACGGCCACGGCGGCGATGCTATTACGATGCTGTTACGAGGCTATTACGAGGAAGCCGCCGTGATGGGAGAGACGGCGTTGCCAGCGGCGGGACGGAGAATGGCGAGGGAGGGACGGAGCGTCGAACTGGCCAAAGGCGCAATTGGTTGCCAAGTGAGACGAAGAAGAGAGACGCGTTTTTTCGCGTTCGCGTCTGGGTGCCTGGCGCGGTGGTGGGTGCCTTGAGATCCAGGCCGTGCGAGGGTTCTGTTCTGATGCCAATCCACCCGGGTGCTGTCTGACATTCGGGCATCATCACAGATCCTTCGATTCTTCTCACAGGCATTATAAGAATTCCTTCTGCTCTTCTACCTCATAAACCAAGCATCTTCGAGGATTCCTTATATCCTTCTGCCTCGGTGATCCAGGCGTATGCATACACTTTCGCATCTGCTCCGGACTTGATATGTCCCTCCGGGAGCCTCGCAGGGGCGCCACTGCGTGGAGCTACAGAGGCATCTTCGATACTTCCCTCTGCTTTCCGCCTCACGACCACGGGCCCAATACGCCTTCTTCCCCGTCCCTGCTCTCTTCTCTCCAGCCTCACCGCCACCAGCATGAACCATTCCGCCTCTCTCCCCTCCAATCTCCTCTCGTGGGGATTCCCAACTCTGATCTCAACAAGATGGACGCATGAAACCAAATCACGCACACCGTTCGTCAATCACGCCGAACCTTCCCCTCTTCTCTTCTCTTCTCGCCTCGTATCCCGCCCTCGCTCCTCGTCCGAGCGCGTCTACCAGGATTTGGTTGACGCGCAAAAGTCGAGCTGAGGCCCGTCACGGCAATCACAGCTCCTCATGCGTTGGAAACGTGATAGAAGAGCATGGCGGGCATGGCATGGCATGTCACGCACTCTGGGGTCGGGGACTCGGGGCTCTGGGGTGATCTTGGAATCCTGTACCAAGGTTCAAGGACGTGGTGGACCACGAATCCTGCCTGCGTTATCGCGATCGAGAGGATGCTGCATTCAATACCTGGCTGCATGGAGCTACGAGGTGACGGACCTCATTCCCGACCTCCACGACCCGTCCGTCTTCTGCATCTTCTGCATCTTCCCGGCCCTCAAACGGTCGGGCCAAAGTCGGTGGCTTCCGGTGGGCCAATCCTGTGCTTCTTGCTGATCATCACGTGGATAAGGGTTCAGGTCACATCATCTCTCCGCACGCCTTATTTTCTTTTGCGGAAACAGTTTTCATATTGCTTTTGAGATCGACAAGAATAGTTTCGAAGATCAATAAAAGATTTCCATCAGTTGGCATTGGGGAGACGTGACTGGAGAACGATCCCGTGCTTCGTCGCGTCAAGTCGATATCTCAAAGAAACCCTACATCTATCCTAGTGGAAGTTCATGAATAGGCATGTTGCTTCATCACAATTATTCTACTTTCCTCGACTCAATTTCAATCTTTCACTCGATATGTGTCGTTCGTTATGTTTCATTCCAGCCACATCAGTAGCCTCACCTGCAAGACATTTATCCTTATTCCACCCATCCTAACACGTACCTCCTAACATGCCCTTCGATGTTCCCTCCCCAAAAAATGTAGCAATGCACCCTCTCTTCTCGTAATCGCTAACAAACATACCCCTCATCTCACCCTCGCTCTCCTCTCCACCCTTCTCACCACCGCCTACCTCTTCTCGTCCAACCCCCTCAACTCCCTCTGCCCCACCAATTACAACTACAAACAACTCTACCACGGCAAAAAAGCTACTTTCATAGAACATGTATTAGCGACGGCGATCGACGACCCGTTCGATAACAGCTCCTTGATCACATTATGTCAGTCGACGACGTGGACACCAGGTTAATTTTTCGCCGTGAAGATATGAAGGCCGGAGTAGTGAATGTAAGGAATATGGCGTTGAATTGTATGCGATATACGATTTTGATTGGAGGTCAGATATCTCACCTCTTCTTTCCCCTCTATCCCAACTCCAACCTAATCCCCATACACCCTCTTCTCCTACCCCATCTATCTACCCTCATCAATTAACTAACATCTTTACAGCAACAGCCCTCGCCCTGCCGCAAATCCTCCTCCTCCCGCACCCTTCCTCTCCCAGCAAATCTATGCCAGTCCCCCCCTCTCTCTCATCTCACCTCTTCTCCTCTCCCTCCCCCACCTTACTTACCAACGCTCTCACCTCCTCTTGAGTCTTGCCCACGAATAAAAATCCACCCTCACATCAATCAACGACCTCTACGCTCTCCTCTCTCCCACCTCCCCCACCTCCCTAATACCAAACCCTCTCTCATTCGCCTCTCCTCTAAAACAGCATCCTCAGCAACCCCTCAACTAGACCGCGGCATTCCATTCGGACCATTCCTACCTAAACACAACCCACCCACCCTATTCCTCCCACGGCGCAAAACTTAGAGCTAGTAAACCTCCACCCATCACCCACCATGGAGTTCCCCTCTCCTACGACACGACGCACCAACCTTCTTCGTCTCGAACTTCAGAAGGATATTATCGTTTCGCGACGACATTCGTCGCCTCACTACCATTATCCCTTTCGCCTCAAACAAAAACCACAATCTGGAGTTAGAATCCGAGTCCAAAAGCAAGATAGAAAGAAGGAGGGAGAATTTAAGACGTACTGTACTGTATAGTTGAGAACTGGCCCCGATGCTACTGTACAGCAGTAGGATGGACGAGTAGTGTGATTTAATCCGCTAACTATTTCTATTTATCTCTCGCATCCTTCATCCCGCTCCCGATCATATTCGTATCACCCATCGACCCAAGCAAACGATCTCGAATCCTGCATCCAACTTCCTTAATAATCTTCCAGTGGTTCCAACATGATGACACCTCCTCTTCTTTGCTACCCTTTGGTGCTAGACTGCTAGTGCTGGTGGTGCTGGTGGTGCTGGTGGTGATGGTGATGATGGTGGTGGTGATACCGTCCCCCTCCCCTCGAAATCTCAATCGAGATTAAGGAATCGGCGAATCGCTACTAAGAGGTGAGCAGAAGGAAGACAGGACTCAGGACTTAGGAGCGCAAGGATTTGAAAAAGAATCGGCCAGTTCCGTCCCTGAACTGGGATCAACGTGGAGTTTCGAGAGTGTGGAGTGCGGAGTGTGGAGTGTGGAGTATAGATAGAATCCTCAACATAGAAATAAGGATAAGGACAAGAATAGGGATAAGGATGGGGATAAGAATAGAAATAGGAAAAGAAGTAAAAATAAAAATAAAAATAAGATTAGAAAAGTCGCGAGCTGGAAATGCCAACAATCCTCCTGAGTCCTGACGCCAACAACCTCTTTCATTTCATCTCAATCCCACATTTTCTCAATCCCACATTTTCTCAATCCCACATTTTCTCAATCCCACATTTTCTCAATCCCACATTTTCACATTTTAGCATTTTAACATTTTAACATTTTCACATTTTCTCAATCCGACATTTTAACATTTTCACACTTTAACATTTCCAATCAAACATTTCCAATCACACAGGTGATAGATCTAGATAAAATAACGTTAAAGTTAATTAGATTAGCAGTGATTAGATTAGATTAGCAATGATTAACTTAGCAGTTATTAACTTAGCAATGATTAACTTAGCATTTATTAACTTAGCAGTTATTATTAATTAACTTAGCAGTGATTAATTTAGTAATTATTATTAACTTACAATATTACAGTATTACAGTATTACAGTATTACAGTATTAAAAGCAAGGAAATAATTAGAGCCTCCTCACCTCACTTCGATGTACAAAACGGGTTTTGAAATTTGGTGCTGGTGTTGGTGCTGGAGTTTAGTTCTAGTCCTAGGTCTAGACTCTAGTTTCTTACGTGAGATTGAGATTGAGATTGAGATTGAGATTGAGATCGAGACGCTAAATACCCTGCTGGGTTGCTTTGTATTTGTATTTGTATTTGTATTTGTATTTGGTTGTTTTGTTTCAAGTGGAGGTAGGGAAGGGAGGGGTGGGGTGGGTTATATACCCACGCAGCATTGCACATGCACTCTTGTACTGTACCAAAATGGCTGAGATAGGGAGGAAATGGTTTAAGCATCAAGGTGTGGAGAGAAGGAAATTTCTCTTCTGCACGACAGGCGGGCGTGGCTATCTCTGTGAATTCAAACCTTGCCCCTCCTTCCTATTTCAGTAACAAGGGACGAGAGGGAGGGAGAGGGAGAGGGAGAGGGAGAGGGAGAGGAGAAGAGAAGAGAAGAGGAGTATCCCTCCCGTCTTCCAAACGATCTGTGTCGATTTGAATCGAATCCAGCGGGCTGTATTTTCATGATATATGTATATGTATATGTATATGTATACGTATACGTATATGCACCTGCCTCTCTACCACGCAAGATCATGATGATCATGATGTTTACAAGACCAATAATGACTAGCAGAAGGGGGGGAGGAGGGGAGGAGAGGATTTGCTGGAGATATGGACTGGTGATTTTATAGATTGTGCAAGGTGAAGGGAGGCGAGGTTTGTTGGAGTTGGGAGAGTTGAGCTGGGCTGGGGTCGTCTCGTGTTATTATTGGTCGGATGGTTGGAGGAAATGATAGTGGAGTTATGGATGAATGATAGTAATTGGCTACTTGTATTTTGGTTCAGAGTTTATATGTGAGGTAGGTGTATGGGAAGTATAGAGTGAGTGTTTTAGTGCTTTGCAATATGATTATACGAAACCATGCGAGAGTCACAACTTCAATAATGGAACCTCTCACACATCTCAAACTCGCATCTGGAAAGTTCTTCATTCCCGTATGGTGCTGGGGAGACTCGAACGGGGAGAGGGGTGTTTATGTCCTCTCCCATCTTCATTTCCTGGTGCTTGAACTATGAATCTAAACTCCTAAGGTGGCGGATTTAAATTCGCCCTTTTCACTTCTAACACTTTCTTGTAACATATCGCCGTGATTCACGCAACTCAAGTGGGCGAAAAATTGATAAATGAGAGGGTACAGGATAGGATAAATACCTCCGATCCAAGCCCCAGGAGTCGTTCAAATAAACGTACGAAAGCCAACCACTTTGTTTGCACTGTACGGTAGGTTGTTTCCGCAAAGAGGCACGCTCGGACGCCACGCACCGAGCAAACAATGACAATATCCAACCCGCTATCTAGAGCCCGAGAGAACACTGTCAAAAAATTTCCCCCGAGGAAGGAGAGGGAAGAAACTTACTTATTCCATGTCATATCGCGATCATAGAAGTTTAGGGAATGATTGACAGCGAGGTTATAAATGATAACGTTTTTATTTGATCCATACCTTCTCTAATCCATATCTCATTTCCCCAGCATGGAGATCAAACATGATTATACAACTCGAATGTACTCCGGTAAAAGATTATAAAGTGATTGTATCTACAATCTCTCAGATCTTTCTCTTCCAAGGCGGTTTTGTTGCCATCTTCTCTTGTTGTGTCTAGAGATGAATGGGTGAGGGTTATATACTATGTTTGGAGATTGGACTAAGTTTACTTTAATTCGAGTTTTGCATTGGGGTGAATGGGGTTAGTTGATTGAATGAATGAATGAATGAATGGAGACTGCATTTCTGAAATTCATTGCGTTGTTGCGTTGGGCCAGGAGAGCAGAGCGGAGGGAAAGAGCGGCAGGGGGGAAAGGGCCGTATATATGGCTTTCGTGAAGGACTTGAGAAATTCAGAAAGACAACTTAAAGTGCAAACCCCTTCGAAAGAATTGGAAGAGAGTCTCGGTTCTGCGAGGTCGAAGGGTGGGGAGAAGGTTTTCGATACTCTTATTTTGAGGTTATAACTTATCAGCGAGTCTCGGTGTGATGAGGGAATCTCGCTAATTCTTTGCCTGAGGCAACATGCGACGCTAGCGGCCATATATAGGCTGCCTTGCTTCGCAATAAAATAATCGCGGATATCCTCTCCCAATCGTACTACCGTATTACGTGTGACAATTCGGACCACCCCCCTGGCAGATATACCCACGTTTACCCACCCACATACCAAACCCTCTTCATCGGTCCCTGCGAGCTCAAAGTTGAAAGGTTAGTAGAAATGACAGTGAGCGGAGACTTGACAACCACGATACATTTATATTTTCGTCAGGGTTCCGTCATCTCATGCTTAGCTAGATATGATTCGTGACCATCAGTTTAGCGTATTGTGAACTACTATAATTCTCAACAATATCCGTAAAACGATCTACCTCCTCATTATGATATTGCTCAGTTCTTCGACTCTTGCGCTGTTTCTCACTCAAGAGGTGGCTAGCAAAACCTCTTGCTACTTCTTCTTCTACTAATTCTTCATGTTGAGATGAAGAGTGATCTGATTTATTCAATGTCTTGTGAGCGAAACGAGGGGAGGTAAATTATGTGAGAGAGAGCAATTTAGGAACTCGATAGGAGACTTGGGTATAAGAGCAGACTTCGAGGATTTGTAATCTATATCGAAATCTAAAATAAAGGGGATCAAGCTCTGAGGTCAGTTATATAACATGCTGGACCTCGAGATCTTGACACAACTGCATGGATGATATACTTGTTTGCCAATCTTGCAATTTTTGCAATTCATCCACTACCTAGTCATTAGAGCACAAAAACTTCTAACATTTTGAAAACAGTTAGCAACATTTCTAACCTTGACAACACAATCTACCATCTCATCTAGCTATATCTGCTTAGGAGCATCTTGCCTTCCCTTTCAGAGGTGCAGAAACTCAGCTAGGCAAAAGAACAAAGGCAGAATGTGGATAATGTCTCTAGAATCAAAACGGATTACATGCTTTCCCATAACATGCAATTATCCGAGCAGTTATGTAAAGAACCACCACAAAACTCTGGTCATAAGCGTGGAATGTGTATTTACGTGAAAACCGCCCTCCTTGTGAAGAAATACTCACTTGGGAACAGACATTCACGCTAAGATCTGACGTTTAAGAGATTTACTAGTTTTGAGGATTATAATCCAATGTCTAGCAAGGCGAAAGTCGTCATCCTCGCAAAGACACACTTAATTCAGGATGTACATTTATACTAAAATTTGACATCTTAAGAGATTCGCTACTTTGGAATGTCAAGTAGAAGTTTATTATCTAGCTTTGTGAATCATAAGAGGTAGTTCGACATCGGAATCGACGCGAGTAATTTCCATTCCCGTCTTTGGGCCTGGGTTGTTACTGTTTAGCCTAAGCCTAAGGTAAGCATTCCTAAGTAAGGCTTGAGCAACTTGAGCATATGGGAGAGTCAGCCTAAGCGAGCATCGAGACGCTATTGTCGAAGGGCGAGGTCTCCAAAGCGTAAAGGGCCCAACCGTAGGTCATCTGTCTCCTAGGGCAGGAAACGAATACCGTCCGTAACGCTCAGTATGTGA
>QYAJ01000079.1:0-135794 GCA_003988865.1 Phialocephala sp. D728 | reverse complement strand
GGGTGGGTATGGGCACCCATTTSGCAAAACAAACTASCCATGGGTGGGTAGGGTAATGGGTACAGTTTTGAGAGGTCTACCCACTATAGCCATGGGTACTAACAGCATACCCGGCACGTGTATTTCCGTTACGTGTATACCTAATTTGGCTAGATAATTGCCTAATTAGGACTACACGTGACAATATCTGCCTTTCTTAGCCCTACTAAAGCTAGTCTAGCCAATAAGAAGAGCTTATTTCACGTGATAAGGTAACCCGTGAGTATCCTACGCATTTTTGAGACTGCCCTCCCCACCCAACGGGTAATAAAATATCGATTACCCTYCCCATGGGCACCCACCCATGTGGATACCCTTGGTCAGCCGCAACCCGTGCCGCGCTCTAGTTTAACTAAACAAGTGACCTTAAATTCACAAACGTGAGCTGCACACTTAGCTTTCGCCGAGTTGCTGAGCTATCAACCTTTTCCATTCTTTACTAACGTCTATCCTTGTGTGACGAAAAAACCAGTGTGCCGAAAAAATAATAGGTATTTTAACTTGAAGCATCTTAAAATCTACATATACTTTAATATCTCTTATAATTGTGATATGGCTGGAATGAGTGTCGGAAGCGTCGGCAGGCTAGAATGATCTAACTGGCGATGGGCATAAGCTAAACGTCACGATAAATCCTTCTTATGTACAATGGAACGTTTCGGAGGATAAGCGGGGCCTGCGGAGTCCTTATAAAGAATACAGAGCTCTGGCCTTTGGGAGAAGGGCAGAGATTAGTTATTGTACTAGTCAAATATCATACCTTTGGCTCTCTGACTTATTGCCTTCTATTTCAGCACCTCACAATCCCTAAATCTTATTTATATAAGCATACATGTGATCGTAGCCACTGAGAACCCCTGAGAGCTACCCCCTGTCCGGCCATACTTGTTTCGGACCGTAATTAGCCATACGTATATATAGCTATTCCTTAGTAGTTAGCATAAGGCTAGTTTTCTATTCTCCTTCGTACCAGACCTATAGAATTGATCACTACCTAGCCTACAACCCACTCCCATATGCCTCTTCGTAGCTGTGATCGTCTGTGTCGTTACATGCGACCGATGACAAATTCATTTTAGGAAGACCCGCTAACCGACATTAGCGTGCATCAACTTACGCTTCAGCCAATCATGACGGCCAAAGGTGGCCCTTAGTCTTGGTCTCGTTCATAGGCTTACGCCTTAATTACTTCTCTCTCGCTCGTAACATCCTCCTGGATCTCGCTCCTCTACTTCAACAGACACGCGGAGCAATCCTTCGTCATGATTTGAGTCACCATAGTAATGGTCCAGTAATGATAAGAAAATTACGCCATGGCGCTCGGGGGGTTCGGAAAGTCAGCACGGGATGTTTGACATGCAAGTGAGTGAACTCCGCCCGTAACCAGTTGAATCAACTTATAAATCTTGCGGTAGAACTAGGCATAAGAAGTGCGATGAGGCCAGGCCAGCTTGCTCACCCTGTATCAGAGCGGGCTGGAAATGTGACTTCGTCTCGTCGTCTCCCTCTGAAGCACCGCAGTACGCGATGACTCCGCCCATCCGTGGTCTGCGATACCCTTCTGCCAGGCCTTTACTAGATGGCGAACATGAGCACATGGAGTACTTCCAAGTCGTTTGTGCTGGGGAATTCTCTTTATTTTTCGAGCTCCCCGCATGGGAAAACATCATCCTCCAGGCCACTCTCGCCGAACCAGCATTGCATCATGCGGCCCTAGCAATCGGGGCCTTGACCAGCAGCCGTTACCATCCTGACATATGGCACACACCCCCAGCGATCGCGTTCTCAATTCGACATTATAGCATGGCCATCCAGGATCTCCGCCGTCGGCTTGATGGATCTTCCCAAAGTCTAGAACTTGCCGTCTTAACGAGCGTTGTCTTCAGCTATATCGAGTTTCTCCTAGGACTCGATAGCCGGGCCGAGATGCATATCCAGGCTGGATGTGCCATACTTGAGAACCTCTACACGAGGCACGACAGGACACTCGCGGTTTCTACTCAGGCCGGATCGAACTGCCAGGTTGGCAGTTTATCTACTAGATATGATCTACTTGCCAGTGCTATGTTTCAGCTCACTGCTCAAGTCAATTGCTTAGTGGCATTTCGGTCGAACAGCAACAATTGATAAATAGATAATTTTTATTTAATGAATGAGATGTTAGTTCAGGCCGACTTGTAGATGAAGGGCCTCTTACAATGCGATAAAAACAAACCGAAAATACCCAGTAAATGATCAAGAGTTGCAACGCTGTGCGCAACCTAATGTGGGTAACACAAAAACATCTATGTGCTTCCAATACAAGTGTTCGTATTAAAGTACAGCAAGGCGTCGGAAGACATTACAACAAATCGCAGTCTTCAGAGCGTATCAAAGGTTTTTTTTTATTTCAATATCGCACTGCAACCTTGTTGGGCCCAAAGCGCATAGAAGCCCATGCTCGTCATGACGTCGGTGTTCTGCAATGTTACGCTGGAGCCAATAACTGTAGGTTGAGTGAGCCCTTGATAGTCTTAGCGAATCTATGCCTGGCATGCCAGTACTTGTCTAGAATGACTCTTTATCTACGGGACTAAATTTATATAAGTCAGTTTCCCCCTCACCTTCATCAGAAACTCATTGTATAATAATTCACATTCTACCCAATAAGTATAATCAACCATGGCCTACCCTCACTCAACTTACACTACCGCGCGCGCACTCACCTACTCTTACATCCATATCCCACCTCAACTCCCCAACACTCAATACATTCTCTTCCTACACGGCTTCCCCTCCACCTCGCACGACTGGCGTCATCAGATCTCCTTCTTCGCAGCAAAGGGTTATGGAATCCTAGCTCCGGACTTACTTGGGTTCGGGAAGACGTCGAAGCCGAGTGAGTTAGAGATGTATAAGGGTGAAGGTATGGCGAGGGACATTGTTGAGATCATGGTCTTAGAGGGCGTTAGAGTGGTGGTGGGCGTGGCGCATGATTGGTATGTTTTGCGATTCATTCTATCTTTCTACCAGTTGTCACATTCATGTGGTTTCTAAACGAAAGGAGAGTCAGAAGGTGTGCCGAGTTAGCGTGCAATTATGCTAACGCTTCTTCCACCAGGGGATCTTTCCTTTTGTCACGCCTAGCGAACTATCATCCAGAGCGCTTTTCGGCCTATGTCTTCATCGACCACGGATATGGTGCCCCTGGCCGTAGCCTCACTACCGCTGTGATACAACATATCAATAGCTCGGTGCAAGCCAAGCTTGGTTTTTCGATCTTCGGGTATTTCCTATTTTTTAACGAAGAGGATGCTCCGAAGCTCCTAAATGAACATGTAAGTTCCTTTTAAACTCTGCAAATTCTGACTTGCTAAATATTGACCATACTGTAGTCCGAATCCGTGGAATCGCTCTTCTTCGC
This sequence comes from Phialocephala sp. D728, assembly GCA_003988865.1. NCBI lineage: Eukaryota > Fungi > Ascomycota > Leotiomycetes > Helotiales > Mollisiaceae > Phialocephala > Phialocephala sp. D728. Next base: position 132,352 of record QYAJ01000079.1, on the reverse strand, counting down.
CAACGACAATGAGATCAACAAGAAATACAAGGGCGCCCCAGGCGGTTTGCGCACTTGGTTAACCGAGGGCAAGATTGTTGATTTACCAGCCTATCTAACATCAGAAGTAAAATTTCTAGCTGTAATACATGGGGTTTCCAAATTAGCTTACATAGAACAGGACCATAAACATTATCAACACGCCTTCTCCTTCGAGAAAGGTGGCTATGGCCCTGCGATCAACTGGTATAGGGCTAATCTGCGTAATATCAATGAAGAAGATGAAAAGAGTATGTACCACTTCCCTCTATACTTTGTGTCTCCCTTTCTTTCCCATCCCATTTCTTCCCCTGAAACTTGTTCTCTACCACCTACAATTTTTGCATCCTACTAATATGCAATACAGAAATTCCCACGCCCGCTCACACCTTAACACACCCAACCTTGCTAATCGCCTCTACCGGTTACATCATCACTGTCACGGCCAATTTTCCGGAGCAGATGCGGCCACTCGTCCCAGATCTCAAAGTTGAGAATGTGAATGGTGGGCATTGGCTGCAGTTAGAGAAGGCGGATGAAGTCAATAAGATTCTGGAGGAGTTTATGGAAGAGAAGCGACTAGTTTAAAATATGAGTGCGCAAAATTGAGGGCTTATGATGCAGAAATATCAGACATATCAAAAGTCTGCTGTAGACCCTTTGTCTAGCGAGTGCAAAGATGTCTACATTTCGGGCCTCCCCTCGTCTCTATTAATTATTTAATCCATTTGACCATTTCACTATCATGGGTGCCATCTTGCCACGGTAAATATCTTTAGTATTATGTGGCTTGTTAGTTCCGAGCCTCCCTTTCTACTAAGGTGATGAGGGCTGCCAATTTGTAATTTGGCATTGTCACGTGCTACACTGTATATATCCTCATTCTTCACCGCTACTCCTCTTTATCTCAATATATATCTTTACAGCCCGCGATAGGCATTGTCTGGAGCGCATGCGCAGAGGCGCAATGAGACAAGTGATTTTGTCGTTCAGGATAGATTGTTGTCTTCTAATGAGGCCATCGGGCTGAAGAGTTCTCATTAAGTTTTATCGGTTTACACAAGCTGATGAGTCCCGAGGCGCCTGCACACAAGCTTTCCAGATGCGAATAATGACTAACGAATCATGTTATTCTCAAAAAAGCAGAATTTTCAACATTGAGAACCTACACCAACCACATCTATCTCCATTCTCAAGAAAGTCATGAAACCCACTCCACTGCTTTACTTCGCTGCCCTTGGCCTCTTACTTCCTTTAGGCTCCGCCTACTGGTTCTCCAACGCCAGTGATGCTGGAACTTCCACCAACATAACGAATTTCTCAACTCAACTGAACTTCTCCGAGACAGACACCTATATCGTGATCGATGGCAATGATACCGATCATAAGGGGCGTGGAGGAGGCGGTAGACCCAAAGGTGGTGGTGGCGGTAGCTCGACAGGAGCTAGGGTGAACACTTTCCCAATGAGTCTTGAGATATTGATGTCCGCTTTGTGCCTTCTTTTTACGCTGATCTGGCTGGTGATGTGAAGCTCGAGATTATGGAGGATATGGAGCACAGACAGTACGGTAGAGCTATAGAATGAAATTGCCTGGCTTTTAGAACCAAAAGAGCGAGCGTACAGATATGATTGTGCATTGACCGTATTTTCGAGGCTTGTTGTAATCTTTAGCATTGAAAAGTGTTCAAAGTGCTAGTTATGGCTCCAATATTTACGGCCGTTGAACTGCCTTATGCTAAAATTCAGTCAGTAAGAAACTGATTGTGTCTCAATAGTGGCGTCACTTACTTTTAGTGGAGTATTTGGAAGCGCGACACTTAATATAAAGTAGACTGGATGGCCATCGTGCCAACTGCAAGGCTGTCGGAAACTTTCTCTTGGCCATCACTCGATCAATTCAAGACACTTTCTCATAGATCTCATGGGTCTCACGAGTCCTAGGCTCATGCTCATACCTTTGCTCATCCCTTTCCCACGCCGATGCGGACTCGGTCATTAAAGTTGCGAATACCGCCGCCATAATGAGTACGACGAAGAGCGTGAAGAGATATGTCTCGCTCATGGGCGCTCCTGATGATCTTATGGATAGCACTATCTGTGGAGGCAAGCTAAATAGAGAGATGCTCTCGTTTCTGGCTGTCAAGACTGAATGCGGGGTACTGTATTTGGACTGCGTGGCGCAATTTGCGAGGAAACTACAAAGAACTGTAAAACATGGTAGGAGCGATCATAAGATATGTTGAATGATTGACATATTCACAGAATGTTATAAGACGGAACAATTAGTCGAGTCATTTTTACAAAATCAATAATACATCACTCTAAAACTTCAACCCGAAAAGTTGTCGCTATCAAGAAGGCAATCAGAACACTGTGAAGTAGATACAAGAAGTGAATAATGGTAAATACAACAAAATAGCGGTAAGTCAAACAATACTATCAAGTGAAGTACCCAGGTATTGCCTTGCCTTCCTCCCACAACAGCCTGCACAACTCACAGCCATAATCGCAATGCGAACAATTCTATTGCGATCAGCTACGTATTTCTCATTGGCATCCATCACTTACAGCACACCGCAAGCGACCCATACACAAACGTAAAACCACGCAGTTGCATGGGCCTCATCAGGAGTTGGCGGCAGCTGGCCTTCATCCTCCTTGAGCGCGGCCTGACGAAGGACGACATTGGCAGCGAGAGCTGGACCCGTCCAAATAAAAGAGAATGTATCGAGCGTTGCAATAGTACTAGGTGACAATCGTGAAATTGAGTGAGTCTTACTTGACAGCGCTGCAATCTCCACGATGTCGACTGTCACTGTCCAGAGTACCTCGATTCATTGATCAGTTATTTCAAACGCGTTGGATGAGGTTCAAAAGCTTACCGCTATGTAAGCAACTGGATACGAAACGCTGTAAACAGCAGTATTGTAAATGATGACGGCCAAGAAGGCGAACGATGCTGCTAAACCAGTTGCTCGCAATGCCAACTGAATGACACCCATAAAGTGCGGAACGCGCCGTCGGCCCGCCAATGCTCTTCGCTGCTCCATCTCCATGACCTCCATATGGGCGGTGGTTATCTGCTATTTGAAGCTTTACATTGCGGGTTGAGCTTCTCACTCGGGCATGTTGTCAGCAAGAGGAGGTTTTGAATGTTGTAGTGAACTTCAATACTTTCCTGTCACTTCCGATCTTGTGAACCTTTTGTCTATTTTAAGCATATCAGTGCCAAGCAGGCATCGAAATTTCGGGTTGTAATGTATCTGATAGATTAACTGGATGGAGAGCAGGGTACAGAAGCCAACATCATATCGGCTATTTAGCCTTATTCGTCGGGTACCCGAAATCGGTAGACTTTCGTGCTGAGGCTATGCAATTTGCAATTGCCATCAAGTGAGGCCATGTAGCATGATATTGGCACAATGTACCTAGCTAAGTAGGGGCAGTATCAATCTACTTAGATTTCCACCCACCTACCTACCTAGGTAGGCAATCAGGCAAGACTGGAGCACGTGATACCCCTGAGACTTTTCGCATCACACTTGTCCCTACACGTCTCTGTGGGTATCGTGATATTGGAATGAAAAATTACGTAGAATGCTCTCTCAAGTCCTTATTGTCAGGTGTTATTACTTTCCAAGCAATATAATATCGTAATAGCGCGCCATTGAATTGCCACCAGGTCGGTACCATGACATGAGGACGAGAGCTTCCACGCGCACTTCAATTATCGTGGAAATTTTTTGCAAATATGATTCCAAAAACAGAAACGCTAAGACCTCGGGCATACTAACCTCCGGAATGGAGAAAGGTATTCTGCTAAAAAAAAAGATTTTTTATCGGCGCTAGAGGTGTAGGTTTGCTACTCAGTCCGAATCGCAATAGCATTTAGAAAAGTCACAATCGCTAATAAAATTGTGAAAACTTCCTATTCACAAGCTCAATATGTCTTCTACTAGTAATCAGAAAGAGCAAGCTCCTAAAAACGTCATGAAAACTGTTCTATATGTGCCTGAGCAAGACTCGCTGGAGCCAACCAGCACCGGGAGTCTAACCCAGCAAGTTCTCAATACCAGCCAGATCGGTTCAAAACAGACAGCATGACTCCTCAAAATTCCTCCTGAACTCTGGGAAATTATCTTCGAACATCTCCTGAACGGACAACACTCGATAATAACCCGTTGGCGCACCAAAGCACACTTCATCTTCAACCCACTATTCAAGACATGTCGTCAACTATAATCAGAGTTCAAAGACTTCCTCCATCTAGACAGAAATATCACAAAAATAGTCGCCTCCCCAATCTTCGGCCTCTCCAATCCCTTCGCCACCAGCTCCAAATCCCCCTACACGAAGAGCGGGGACGGTTTCGCACAGTTCTCAACACCTTTGGAGCGGGCCTCTACACCACACAAAGCTCAGAGAGCTAGAAGACTAGCAAATGTTTCATGGCATATATTCATATCGATGGAATCGATATAATAAACATGGTCGTGGACCACCACGACAATTTATGTTATCAGATAGTGCTTAATCCCACGAGATGATCTTCGGAGGCATCGTGTTTGTGGTGGTTTTGAACATGTTTGAACTTGGGAATATGAAACGCATGCGGAGCAACAGCAGTACTGTGATCTTGTTGCCGATGATGGCGATTTCGGAAGGTGACCTTGATTTTAAAAGGCAAGCTTGTAGTCTTAGGTATCACCCTCGCCCAACTATCTCACTTACCTGCCCCCTGTTTTAGGCCTCCTAAGGGGCTAAGGACTATTTGTAGACTACAACGAAAACCAATCGTTTTTCCTTTCCATCGTTTTGGCATCACTGTGATTCGGTTTAGTAGTTGGGAACGGTGGGGGTATTAGTTGTTTGGACAGGACGACGATACAGTCAATTTAGACACGTACAGCAACTCTCACTACCACTCATCGTAGGCCTTGCTTTGTCCGATGAATTTATAGGGTGTGAGATAGAGGAATGTCAATCTAATTTAAGTAGAGACTCTCGATTTTGAAGGTGGGGTAAGCCCTCGGAGCTCAATATTTTTGGGCGTACTCGGTTAGTCCCTTAACTAAGATCGAAGGAATGTCGGGCAGACAGGCAACGTTTACACTAGTGAAGTTATCTCACTAGAGAAAACCGAATCTCAAATGACACATGTGGAAATATTGAGTAATTCGCAAAAAAAAATAAAGCTAAGCGGACGCAAACACCATGCACGTATCCTGGGTTGAAAGATTTGTGATCAATTTATTCAATTTCAAAGCCTCGGATCAAAAGACTTTTGGCTCGCGTCCAATCAAATCAACGAGCTTGCTTACAGCTAATCCCACCATATAACGCCAACGAACCAAGCAGTATGTCAATTTATGCAGCAGCAGCCTGCTGAATAGTAGCAGCTTGAGCCAAGTTCTCCGCTGGCTGAGCTGGCTGAACACCAACACGCTCCTTGCTCAAGATATCAACTAAAAGAGGTGATGGACGGTTGTCCTTCCCTACACCAGCGGGGTAAACGGCTTGGTTCTTCTTGTAGAGCTGGACGTTCTCAATGTACATGTCGAAGAGGTAAGAAGAGTCCATTGGGCCACCTTTGGCTTCAGGGTGAAATTGGGTCGAGAAAATGGGGCGAGTCTTGTGAATCATACCTAGGCTTTATTAGCAGAAGTCAAAATCGGGTATTGCAAAACCTACCCTCGTTAGAGCCATCGTTCAAGTTGACGAAGTACTCCTTGAAGTCGGAAGGCAACGTTGGTGTATCAACAGCGTAACCGTGATTCTGACTGGTGATGTGGCATTGACCAGTGGTCAAATCCAAGGCAGGGATGTTGTGAGCACGGTTTCCGTACTTAAGCTTGATGGTTCGGGCACCAGCTGCAAGAGCGAGCAATTGATGACCAAGGCAGATACCCATGACTGGGACTTGGGAGGTCTCCATCAGGCGGCTCAAGTGGTAAACGGTGTCTTGGCAATGAGTTGGGTCACCGGGTCCATTGGAGATGAAGACACCATCGAAGTGATGAGCAACCTTGTGGATCGGGAAGTCGTATGGGAAGACAGTAACGCTGGCTCCACGACCAACCAAGCTTCGCAAGATGTTCTCCTTGACACCACAGTCGATGACGGCAACGTGCATATCTCCATTCTGAGAGCTGACGTGGAAAGGAGCCTTTGTGCTAACTTTCTTAACCAAGTTGATCTGCTCAGGATCAACAAATGCCTCGTCCTGATCGGCATCGTACTCCTCGCCAATTGTGATTCTGGCAAGAGAGGATCCGACCTCCCGCAAGTATGTAACAATAGCACGAGTGTCAACACCAGAGATTGCTGGGACACCCTCACGAGCACACCAATCGCTCAAGCTCTCAACAGCAGTCCAGTGGCTATACTTTTCGGCATAGTCTGCAACTACAACACCAACACATTGGATATTCGGAGACTCAAAGTATTTCAGAAGTCCGTGGTCGTCTCGAGCGGAGGATGGGACACCGTAGTTTCCGATGAGAGGTTGAGTGAAGACGAGGATCTGTCCGCGGTATGAAGGGTCTGTCATGGACTCGGGATATCCGACGAGAGAGGTAGTGAAGACAGCTTCACCAGAGATGTTGGACTTGGCTCCGAAGGACTTGCCATGGAAAACTGGTCCATCCTGTAACAATTAGTCAAAATTCCCCCACAGTACAGAATATTGCCATACCCTGATAGTGAATGTAGCTCGATCATGGGAGATTGGAGTAGCCTTTGGTCGAGTGACTGGCATAGCGCGACCAACACTTCCCTCCACGGTTGCCAAGAATCGAGCTTGCTGAGCAAGTCGGTTATGAATTCCACCTGCCGGCTTAAAGGCCGTGGGCTTCACAAATCGAGCAAACATATTGTGTGTTATTCCGGAAGATATGTGGTAGTGAAGAGGTGAAAACTTTCAGTTCACTGAAGCTTTCCAGATATGATCTGCAGAGCCGAAGTGTTAGCATGGCGGTGAGTGAGTAGGAGGAGAATTGTTAAGGCGAACCTGAAATATAATCCTATTGGGAGTCAGTAATACATTCCATAGTGAAGATGGAGTATAGGACGGAAGTACAAAAGGAATTCAGAGACGTGGTACTGGAGGTATCTTCCCAGTGACGTTGGGCTTCGGGAGATCATCACCATGATAACCCATTCCACCATGACTCAAGGGCAAACAAACAGCAATTGATACATACCTGGGACGTGAAGACTGACGGGCGCCCACTCATACGCGCAACTTTTCCTGCGTTTTCGATAATTGAAGGAGTGGAGGTAGTTTTGTTCGAATGCAAAGTCTGGTAAGTGAGGTGGGACGGTTGAGTTTTGGTGGTGGGCTTGATGCTTGCGGAAAAGGTGCAATCACAGGTTTGGAACTGACGATGGTAGCGCGGGTTATGATTGGCGGGAGCGAGTCACTAGTGGGGCAAGAAAACTGCGACCTGCAAAAAATTGTCACAAGCGAATCCGGCCGTTTGTTTGCAACCAGGAAAGTGACGAATGTGGCCAAAGAACACGCTCAGCTGGATTACCAGAATTGCGAATTAGCACAAGATGGGTCTAGCGAGGGCCAATTATTATGAAATTTTAGCACCATGAAGATTCTGATATGTACATGCAGCTTGAGAATTTTGCGTGCCTGGGTGACCGGCTGACGACAAGGCACGTGTGAGTGGTGAAAGAGGCGAGCCCCTCATCCAGGGGTATGGCGGGGTAACCTTTCCAAGCAAATGGAGATGGACTTTTATTTTTATGGAGGTTTTCTAAGGCCATATGTGTGATGTCTGTTCAAACAAGATGCAAGCCTTGCACTGAATCTTGAAATTGTGCTGCTATTATGGTTTCAATAGAGCGGGATGTGCCCTAACAAAGAGTCTACGGGCCCTACGGGCTGTGCCGCTCAGTGGATCGACCCAATGACCGACATCCAGACCCGGTTTGGAGGTGCGAGTTCGTGAGCCAAAGCCTGATGATGGATACCCTGTGGGCTTTTTGAGTTTCAGCCCTCTGAAAAGAGGAGAGGGGTATATGCAGCGAGAATAACCTCTCTAGCCAATACCGTTCATGGACCAATAACTTCGACATGTGAATGCTGTACTACTTTAAAACAGTTCTCATGATCTAACGATAACCTCATCTATTGGTAAAGCTCGTGGCGCTCGCGCTGGTGAAAGGTTGAGTATGACGTCCTAGTATAGGAACTGCTTCCGATAAGGGATACAGATACGAATCAATACTTCGCATCCAAAGCCGTCTACCATTCATATCTACATTTTCATTTCTTCGTACTGTACAGTGCAACCATCTATAATGCACCGAGCTCCTTGAGCTTGGCAATCATGCTATCAACGTCCTCGACCTTTCCACCACCTTGTCTTGGTGGGGGCTCTGCGAAAAGTCAGCTTATGCGGAATCTTTGCAGAGAGTCTGCTATATATCGAGCAAGAGAGCCAAACTCACCCATAACCTTAATCGTCTTCAACCTTCTCTTCAAATCCACCCCCAGCTCCTCGGCCGTCATTTTATCAATCTTCTTCTTCTTTGCCTTCATAATATTCGGCAGACTTGCATATCTCGGCTCATTCAACCTCAAGTCAGTCGTAATTACTATCGGCAATTGGGACTTCACAGTCTCAGTTCCTCCATCCACTTCTTTCTCAACCACAACGCCCTTGTCCCCTTCGAAGCTAACCTTGCTCGCCTGTGTAGCTTGTCCCCACCCCAGTAAACCGGCCAACATCTGTCCGGTCTGACCCTCATCGCCGTCAATCGCTTGCTTCCCGCACATGACCATGTTGATATTCTCCTTCTCCACAACAGCTTTCAGTAATTTGGCAACCCCTAAGGGTTCTGCCGAGATATCAGCCCTAGACCAACGCCACATAACCAGGACACCCAAACAACCTTGCCTTTCCCTTCAATTCCTCATCACCTCCTCCATACACCCACCTCATACCGCCATGACCCCTTAAACTAGAAGAGGAATCACTTACCAATTTCCTCTCCATCCTTAACCTCAACGTGTATACTCCGATCGGCACCCATCGCCATTGCCGTTCTCAGCACATCCTGAGCTTTCGGCGGTCCACAACTAAACGCAATAATAGAGTCCACACCGCCAGCAAAGGATTTCTTTTCTCGGATGCGGACCGATTCTTCGATGGAGAGCTCGTCGAAAGGGTTCATGCTGTGTTTTACGCCTGCGGTTTCGACAGCCGTTTGTGCTTTGTTGACGCGGGGCTTGACCTGCGAGGATATGGCTGTCAGCTTGATGTAAAATTTGGAAGAGCAGGAGGGGAAGGGGGCTGATTTAGGAGCCTTGTGCGAGACGGAGGAAGATTGAAACATGCAGAAGGAGAGATGTTGAATCATGCAATTGGATTTGGTGCCTATTGGGGGGGCCAACATACAGCATAGTCAATAACCCTTTTTACAGGGACAAGAATTCGTAGCGCAGACATGATTGTGGTGTTGAGCGCTCGTGAAGAAGCTGAAGCTGGAGCTTGAGCAGTGATGCTGATGTTTGCTTTCGGCTCCCCACGTTCGGGTCGGAGCACCAGTTGCCCTTGCCGAGGTTGGACTGCGGACGCACGTGATCTAATTCTTCCTCCTCTCCCGCCGTCATATCCCCCTTTACGAGACTACGAAAGACTTTGCACACTGTATTTGTATACTGTATTTGTATATCGCATAATATAGAATTATGATACATTTCTCATCGCTGCTTTATGGTATAGTGCTGTTACTCCATAAACCCCAATCCACACAGATATTGCCCTTGTGGTCATAAATCGTTCAAACGCTACAGTACCAGTCTCAACCGCCATATTTTATCGTACCATATCATGCACCATGTCACTAATAATTACACACAACTACCGACTCCCACTTTCGCTTCTCCTTCCCAAGGGGCTACTGTTTTTCGCGGTCACCACGGTCTTCGTCTCAAACACGTCTGTCATACTCCCATCATACATTTTCGTCCTCATCGAATCGCCCGTCCCCGTCCCATTCAATCTTCCTATCCTCGCATCCGCATCTCTCACACTTCCTCTATCAATATCAACATCAACTTCTCTGCTTTCCCAGATCTCAAGTGGGACGTCTTTCCCCCTGCTTTTCCCATCACCCATCCCACCAACAATATATTCTTCACTATCACTTCTGCTTATTCTGCCTTCCCTATCCCACCAACTATTGCTCGTATCGCTCTTTTCACTGCGATCGATTTTCGAAGCTAGGATTCGGGTCCCATCTTTCGTCCCGCCGTTGGCGCGGGAGATGGCGCCTGAGTAAACTGTTGCTATGGGGAGGGACTTCGATTTGGAGCGTTGGCCATTGGAAGAGGAGAGGCCTGAAAAGGCACGGAGTTTGAAGAGACGACGCATGAGGGACCAGCACATCGGCATGTTTGCGACAAGGACGGCGGTACTTGCTTCACGAATATACCAAAATTCCCACATGGGAGAGAATGGATGTGCGAAGGAGTAGTATTTGTTAAGGACTGCGCAGAGGATCTATTTTCGTTAGCTTCTAGTATTTATCACTCTGTCTCACTTAACAACTTACAACAAAGATACCAAGACCAAAGAGGCAGCAGAGGATGAGTTTACTGGAAGTCGTTAGCCGGAGCAAGAAGCCGAAACGATGGAGCATACTTTGCTCTTGGCAGTTGAGATCTGATGAGGAGTGGAATAGGTATGCAAAGCATCATGATATCAGAAGTAATGTTAAATACAGCATTGGTTATCAAGTGGTGAAGGGCCGCAGAACATTGTTCTATTTGTCGTTAGTCCCTTCCCGATAGTTAATCAAGGAGGACCTACCATTTGCAACTGGAACTGCCCAATATTGGTCGAAGGGCCTACACCAGACTCCAAAATACAATATCTCCATGATGATGAGGTTGACAACAACATAAGTCCCCACAATCTTGACAGCAACTTGTTGTTTCAATCCAAATGTCAACTTGTTGTACAATAACAACAAACATATCTTGCAGCCCCACTGCGTCATAATCATAGACTGCTCCACCACAAGCACAAGTTTCGATCCATGGATGCGAGATGCGATGGATGCCGGGGTGAGAGTAGGGATGTCGGTTGGCAACATGAGATTGGTATCGAGATGAGCAACGATGTTCATGAAGGAGACGAGAGATGTATAGAAACCCTGGACCGTATCAGAAGAGTTTGCTGTGTTTCCAAAGCTCGACTCACAAACACAAACAGCATAATATAGTCTTCAAGCTGGAAAGCTTTTATCGAGCCTAACTGGAGCCATCTTGATACGCTGCAGAAAGGTCAATATGTCGTAGCTATCGATATAAAGGTCGTTCAAGACTCACTATCTTGCGCACACAACCAGTGTGGCAAAGGCATACCATGTCCAACTCTCTGCCAACAACGACAACATTGTTGCTGATTAAATCAGACTGAAGTTCTTCAGTCTGACGATCTTGCGCCAAGAGGCATGTGATTTCCTAAGAACACGAAGTGGACAGTGGACGAAAAGAAGAACTCCCAACGCAAGAGAGCAATTCAATGGAGCAACAAACCGACAACCGAACAATCACCTTCGCGGACCTGCTTCGAGACATATACTTCACCATCCCCAGATAGGCTCACCGTGCATCACCGCACGTGTTTCCATTCTCTAATCAGTTTCCGTCTATCTCTGGGCCCAGTGTCGTCGCATGTACGCTATCAACTCAAGCAGGTTTGTACCCAATCATACCCATGAACATTGGACTCATGAACCCTCATCCGGCACTAGTATCCCGCTGTCACCAATTCGGCGGGGCGATAATAGTGGGCAGTTATCTGCCGGCACGATAACGATGCAACACTTCGCCCCCATAAAACTTCTAGAAGGTTTCTGCTGCGACGCGGGAGGAAGCGATGGTGTGGTGCCCAATTGAACTGCCAAAAAGGAGAAAGCTCCCGAGGTGTGGCCCGAACGACATCGTTTGTGAGCCTGTAGATTGTATCCGAGATCAAGGCCGAAGAGTAGGGTTATCCCGAGCTCAATGCACTGAAACTCCTGGAAAACACTGTTGAACACTAGGAGCAGACAAGAATGAGAACTGGATACAATAATTACCGACGGCACGGTTTGAGGATAAGAATCCCATTGAAGATCTGTATCAAGGTTCCAACTCTCGACACTCTCAGCGACAAGTGGGATACGCAATAGGGGCTTCAGGGATGCTGGTTGTCAACCCCGTTTTTGTTTCCTAGATGTCTGTGGAGCTAGCGTGGGACGATCCACATACCTAAAGCATTACCAAATACCCCCGAGGTCCCTGTTCCCGTAGACTTCCCAAATCGAAACGCAAGGCACCAGGTCCGATCTACGTTGCACTCCGGATGCCATATCTAAGAATCAAAAAACGTGGCAATACCACCGTACCGTTTCTCCAAGACACATGCATCTTGGGAAATAATCTCCAATATCACCCCACTACAGTGCATGAAATAGCACCATCATAACGCCCAGGACGGCACGAAAGGGGGCATTATCACGTTTCGGTACCGATACGAATTTGGATCTGCACAAAGCATCTACGATCTCTTGTTTCTCTCCAGGAGACTCTCTGTACTCGTTTCATGTTGTCTCATGATTTGCGTCCTCGGCAGACTCGGGACTGTCAGATGATGCTCTGACGGCCGCACACGATGTATTGCTTGGCTCGATGCGGTAGAGTTAGGCATATGGAGCCGAAAGCTTGGATCATGAAGTTCGCGAGATAAGAGAATGATTCGCGACGAGATTGGGAGAAAAGGGGTTCGAGGTGCTTCAGGTGGGTGGATATTCGCTTAGCGAGAGTAAGTGGAGAACTCTCCTTGAGCGATTCATCAGTAATAACACTGGGTCGAGGTTTTTCTCCCGATATCCACAAGGCCGCACCAATCTCCGCTTTATAAACTTCGACGCTGCGATTTAACCTTTGACAGTGCGTTTGAACTCCCAGGTTCTCCGAGATTGTGTGCTTCATGACCGTCTTTCAAAATATTGAAAGCACGTCTCACCTCTGGAGGCTTGTCTTATAAGCTAAGAACCCTCCGTTCCCGGGCCTCGGTTTAGAATGGGCATTGCTACGGCCCCTAAAGCAATAGCGTCGACCATCAGAACCGTTCTTCTTTCATCGACGCCGCTCAACCCGCTGTCTCTATCAATACGAAAGACGTCCCCATTCCGCTGACGCAGTCCTTTTTGAGTAGTACTCGACAAAATGCAGGTCTCGTGAGAAACCGTCGTGTGAGCCTCACTTCTCATTGTTCATTCCGCTGCATTTCCTTGGTCCTTCGCTGCTCTGTCCATGTCTCGAGTTACAATTTCAATGTGAAAGCGAGAGCAATGCCCGAATACAAAACCCCGGAGCTGCCGCTCACGTAAATCCCAACCGCAAGACCAACCTCGTCACAACAGCACGCGAGCACAGTACTTCCACCTCGTGCTCCAAGCATCGCATCACAACGCTCCCACATCTCAAGCGCAACACGGAATGGAACTCCTAAAGAAGAGCCAGATTTCAACAATGTACCGAAGCCTGCAGGACGTCGCCGTCGCCAAGAAGATGGAGCGAACCATATCCATGATGACAAGAAGCCCCCTTGAACCGAATGGGAAGAATCTATGAAAGGATACTCACCTACTCGGCTGGGACCCGGTACTCCATCTATATCATTCCAGTCGCCTTAGTACTCATGATTCCCGTGATCCTTAGCGCGACACAGATGAGTAGCGACCCAAGAAGAGACCCGAAGATCAGAGGCATCCGCGTCGTTCGGTTCTTTACCTGGATCGAAGTTGTATGACTTTCATATTGGAGCATGAAGTTCGTTGCTAGGATCATCCCGTTGGTATTCAGGTATCTGGCTGGCGTGGTGAGCTCAGAGACGAAGAAGTATGCCAGAGTCTTGGAGAATCTCCATCAGACGATGACGGTTTTGGGATGGGTAATTATATTTTTCGTGCTGTATGAAGTGCTATTCAGCACTGCGTCTGCAGGAAACACTCCTATGGATGGACCAAACAGTTCCAGGAGGTCATGAGTGCTATCTTGGTTTCGACCATTATCTTTGCGATTGAAAAGACCTTTGTCCAACTTGTGGGAGTAAACTACCATGCTAGGTCGTGCAACAATAGGATTAGTGCTTCGAAAAGAGCTATATATCTCCTAGGACTACTTTTCGACGCCTCCAGAACTCTCTTTCCGATGTATGGAAAGGATTTCTTAGAAGAGGATGACATCATGCACAGCAACGTCGAAGCGTACGTGAGGGGTCAAATTGACCCTGATACAACCGCCACCATCGTCGCATATCCAAGGGCATCGGACGAGTCAGCAACAAGGTTAATTATATTTTCTGGAATATCGCAGCTGAACTTACTGGACAAAGAGTCCTTCCAGCCAGATCAGCTTATTCGACAATCATCGAGTGTCTGGAGAAGACCAAAGCTTCTAAAGCCCTTGCGCACAAGTCATGGCTCTCGTTCATATGCATTGCATTTGAGCGATCTCGAAGATGTAAGAGTCCTCTTGCTTTCGCTGATGTCCATAGTCGAATTGGTCCGTGGAAACGGTGAGAGCAGCTTGGCACTCCAAAATTCATGTGCGCACTTGTTCTGGCACTTCGCAAAGTTCCTATATTTAGATCAGGTAGCAGAGAGGCTCCACTGAGAGATTCGATGAACCCAGCCTACAGCGTTGCTGTCTCTGACGAAGTGGCAGCTGCTTCAAGAGCAAAAGCTGCTAAGGATGCAGATGCAGCACGCTTACACCCTACCAATTCTCCCGTGCCCGAAGACAAAGAGACTCTAGGAAAGACGATGAGTGGAAGTGAAGCACTTCCTCCAATCCTAGAGGGCATTACAGGAGATCCACTGAGAGACCAAGAGATTGAGAGTGATGCCTTCAGTATTGTGGGTGACCAAAGACTTCAGTCATCCACAGCGGAAAGGATCGCATCTTAGCAGTGAGTCAGGCACAAGTCTTGGAAAGTCCAAGAGCGCGCAAGGAAGGCGAAGGACAGGCTTGACAGTACCTACACGTGCATCTGAGGTTTCTCGAGAAGTATCGAACCTGGCAAGCATAGCCAGTCACGCAAATAGTGGTAGCTTTGACCCTGAAGCGCAGACCTCAAGATAGACAGCAAGGTATGAGGATGAAATATCTTAAAAGTCAGACAACTACTAACCATCAGAATCCGAATGCTAATCCTGTAATCATGCCACGGCAATCTATGGCAAAGGGGGAGTCGAATTTAGTAGCATCGCTCCTTATCGGTGCATCTCAAGGGCTGAAACGAACATGGGGCGAACTGGAGGAGATCTGTTATATGCAGCTCAAGGGCCGTTGTCTCCGTAAAAGTAAAGAGTCAATCCGGAGACATCGGTTGTGTCCTCGATTTTGGCTCTGTCAAAGGAATTACAAATTGGACATTGTAATCGTAGATCACGTGATGAGTAAGAAAGTCATGCCATTCCATCTGCAATCATTTTCTTTCCCATAACAAGGAATTTCGGTACTGGTATGTGGATGGAGTCGTTTGTTTGTGCAACATTGGAAAGACTTGACAGCTCAACTTCACCCTTGGCATTCAATTTGATGCCTCATTGCAGCCTAAATATCCAGGCGCTAATAGCATCGACGTGACGCGTTTGGAGAGCTCGGGAAAATGTTTGTTTCGTTTGCGCTCAAAAAGCAAGCCCCTCAACGAGAATTCCGCTCCCGTTCTCACCCCCACACTCTTTAGACAATGCACAATTGCAAGACTTGCTTATCTTGCAATCAAAATGACTGATTGGAACAAACTCAAGGTCGCTGACCTGCGAGCAGAGCTCAAGAAACGCAGTCTTCCTACAGCAGGGGTAAAGTCAGTCCTGGTTGAGAGGCTGACTGCCCATGAGAATGGAGACGGTTCGGAAAGCGAGGCCACGATGCAGGGCGATGCTGCAAAGTTAGATGGCGACTCTGCTACATCTCCAGATGACGTCTCACCCATTCTGCCAACAGCCGCAGGGTTCCTCCCTAATCCGCCTAGACAAACAACGATAGAAGACGAAGCTACACAATCATCGAACCAGGCCGCCGTTGAAGACACCAGTCTTGAATCAGCTCCTCCCGCTGAGGTACAACCCGCTGATACCGTTGAGTCCTCGCAGACGTCAAATCTAGACGACCACAAGTCAGCACTCCCTTCTATTGAGCCTCAGGAGGCAAACGAAGATCGTCAAAAACGGAAGCGCAGATCACAAACTCCCCCAATAACCGCAGCAGACGCTGCACGTAAGCGTCTTCGAGCCAGCGACGTGGATGAGGTAGTAGGTGACGAGGTTGGCACATCAGCACGCGATGCTAAGTGGGTTGAAAAGCACAATAGGGTGGATGCGACAGAAGTCAACGCTAAGGCAAAGGAGGGTGTTGAGCCTGTTCCTACAATAGTTGATACTTCTATGGAGGAGGTCATAATGGAGGACGTGGGTGGCGAGCATAAGGCAGATGAGATGGATGTCGACACTCCCGCAAAAGAAGAAGGCGCTTCTTCAGCAGCATATGAGGATTCCCCATCTCGCACCCGCGATTCAAGGTTCAAAACTTTATTCTCAAGAGAAGGTTCTGGGCCAATGATAATTGCGACATCTCGTGATTCTGCTCTTGACAAGGCTGAACCGGATCGCATTATCTCTCCTGCCATCCACCCAGCGACATCTGGTCTCTACATTTCCCGCTTGATGCGCCCAATTAATACCGCCCAATTCCAGGCCCACCTTACTACTCTAGCCGCTCCTCCCGGTGGTGAAGCAGACCCTGACGCTGTTGGCAAATTCTACGTTGATCCGATCCGTACACACGCATTTGCCTCCTTCGCCAGCGTCTCTGCAGCGTCACGAGTTCGGTCTGCTCTCCATGACCGCATTTGGCCTGACGAGAAGACTAGGAAACCTCTGTGGGTCGACTTTGTGCCTGCGGAAAAGGTCGCAGAGTGGATTGATCAAGAGCAAGCGGCTAATCCTGGAGCACGCTCAATGGGGAAGAAGTGGGAGGTGTATTATGATGTTGATGACGATCGCCATGTTACTGCAATGCTGCAAGAAGCCAATACCCCGGCTCGACCAACACAAACAAGCCGCCAACTTTCTATGTCCGCAACTCGACCCCAAGCACCTAGTCAACCACGAAATATCAACCCGCCTTCCGGCCCTCGTTCTTCCCAACCTACAGGCCAAGCACCTGCACCCACTACAAAGAGATTGGATGAGCTGTTTAAGTCGACTATTACGAAGCCGGTCCTGTACTGGCAGCCTGTTCCGAAGGAATTGGCAGACAGAAGACTGGATAACATTGATCGAGCTATGTCAAAAGATGCTGCTGCGGGCCGTCGAATCGAGGGAGATAGCCATCGATATACTTTCGAAGATAACGATACTCTAGTCGATCGAGGTCCCGAGATCTTCTCTGGGATCCGACCACCCCCTGGATATCGTGGACCAAGAGGAGGTGGACCGCGTGGAGGATATCAAGGCAGGGGCGGATACGGTGCTCGGGACTCATTCAGGCCCTATGATAGTCGCAGAGCTGATGGGCCATCCTATAGGTTCGACAGACGTAACTCTAGGGATTATGGGCGTCGTTAAGTTATAATATTTGCATTGGGCGGAGTTTTGGTTGATTGATTTCGAGCTGCACATGGATTGCTGCATGGCGTTGCACGCAAGATAAGTTCGTTGCGTTTGTAGGACTACATAAAATTAGAGGGAACAATATGGCGGTATACCCATGAGATTGTAGTTTCCCTCCATAGCATAACTGAATGGATTTTGATCTTACGATCGGCCCCGTTGTGATAACCTACCTCTTCTGGAGCATTGTATAAGGAATTTGCCATTGGATTTATGAGCAAAATGTTATGTTTTCTTTAAGCAAGAAAGCTCGTTTGCCTATCTAAGTGGATTGCAACAAGGCTGACTCGAGGCTGTCACGAAAAGTTGCAGCCTCGCGCGCGAGGCATCAGCTGAATCTCAACCTCATCTCTTCCCAAAATCAACGACAACTCGCAGCAAGCATGTCCCACCTCTCCAACCCGCTCGCCGCTGCAGAGCAGCTTTACAAAAATGTCTCTAACAATTCATTACCAATTGAACTCCAAGACAGCATCCGCTTCTATACTGCTCGCCTTACCCAAGCAGCTGGAATTCTCCTCCGTCTACCCCAATCTATAACGGCTCAGGCCAATGTCCTACTCTTCAGATACTGGCTTATTGATGATATAATGCGCCATGAATTCAGCGTTTGATTGCCTTCCAATCCCACTGAGCTCAGGCTAACATATACCCAGGATCTCTCGGCAGCAATCATCTACTTAACAGCCAAGATCTCAGCCTCCCCTCGCTCCCTCCGTAGCATAACAAATGTCTACGCGTACCTTCTCTCCGCATCCTCAGCCCTAGCTGGTGCCCCTGCTCCGGAACCAGACCTGCAGTCCTACTACCTGTCCGAAGGCATGTACATAACCCGGCGTAACAAGCTCCTGCACATCGAGGGCCAAATCCTGAATGCCCTGGGTTTCAACACACATGTTGCCCTTCCGCATGCCCTAGCCGTCACATATCTCCAAACTATGGATGTCTTCACATCTCCTCAGACCGGCAATGCAGTTGCTAAACGCACCATTGAGTACTTAAATACTGCCTTACTGAGCCCTCAAATGCTATATCTTACCCATCAACCCACTACATTAGCGACAGCGGCCATATATCTAGCAGCCAGGGACAAATCAGTTAGATTACCGGAGTGTGAGTGGTGGGAGGTTTTCGATTGTGAAAGGGAAGAGCTGGGGTTTCTTGTCGTGGGGATGGGAAGCTTGGAAGGGCTTGTGAAGAGGGAGGTTGAGAGGTGGGGGGAGAGTAAGGGGACGATTAGTAGGAGCGATGTAAGAGAAGAAGTGAAGAAGCTTGGTATTGGAACTGGAAATGGAGAGAAGATAGAGGTTGAAGATGAGGAGGCAGAGATGAGTAGGATGTTAGATGAGAAGGCCGGTGCTGATTGATGCTCAAGTTGAATGACAAGTACAACTCTTTTGCGTTGCCCTGGTCGCCCGGGTACATTTAAAGCCCATTTTGACTGCATTTGTATTGCTTGTTCTCGTGGTCTAAGAAAGGTCAATGGCAAAGTTGCTTCTTGATTATCCTTTCACCATCGATACATTCAAATTATGAGATCTTGCAGATCTATAAATCTGCTTAACAGATTTACTTCCAATTTTTATATTCTCATCAGGATATTTGAACTATGACATATCAGAGGCCAACGCAACGGAATCACTTCCGAACGTCCCACCTTGCTAGGGACAAGCAGTCTTTCGTCATCACTTAAAACTATCCTATGATTCACCTAGATTTCCTATGAGTTCTAGATAACTAACGCAGATTTACCTACATTTTACCAACTCTGCACTCTTTTCGATTTTCCTTTCGATATCAACCACAACGCCAACATTCCGCAACATTGTAAGTCATCAAATGTCCCTCGCACAGCCACGGCGCATCATTCTATGCAATCGCTAACATATTCACAAGCATGGAAAGCATCAGAATGTCCCAACTGCACCCAGAGTATGACTTCATGGAGGGTGGCCTCGCCGCGCCTCCCAACTCCCCTGCATCGGAGCTGGGAAGTGTATCAGCATTGATAGACCACGTTCCTATATTGTCTCTCGATCGACTGACAATTCAAGAGAAGAAGGGGAACAAGCCAGCTATGGTTGTTGGCATATCTGGATGTACGTCCTCAGGAAAGAGTCTTTTGGCGGGCATTTTGGCCAAGGTCTTTGATAATGGTAAGTTATATTATTTTCCATAAATGCCCCTCGAGCGAAGCATACCATTACCCAACAAGCTGTTGGGAGAATCGCTGAACTGCTGTGGGACACTGAGCTCAATGGCCTGCAAGTGATGAGCACCTTGAGAGCCTTTTCAAATGTCCTTTACGCGAAGCATGCCGTTACCCGACAATTTGTCGGGAGAGTCGCTAAATTCCCTGTGGGTCATTGAGCTCAATGACCTGCAAACTGATCAGCTTATTCATACCACTAGCAGCTATATATTTCTTTACTATCTATGCTTGCCCGACAATTGTGGACGAGAATGTCTGTCATGGATTATGCTGACTCTGGGGCCAGCTGTCATTATACACCAGGACCACTACTTCCAACCGAAGGCTCTCTGCCCCCAAGAAAAATTCAGAAGCACCGACAATGACCTCGACTTTATGCACAAGAGTATGTCGGACAATGAAGTGGGACAATATCTCCTCATCAGTGATGGTTGTGCCAAGTCTCAGGTTACAATAGATGGCCCCGATACTGACTGCGATGAAGCTGTCGACTTCCTTTCTATGCTTGGCATGGTCACTCGCATCATCAATAGTGGCGAGCTCCCAAGCAAGGTCGAGAAACCTGGCAATCCCGGCGAGATCTTAGGTCATCTTGATATGGTGCAATCAGATCTCATCAAGCATGAGCATGGTCTGTGTCGTTACCAAGACTTGATCAGAGAGTTACGTGAATTAGTCGGAAAGAAGATCACGGCTTATGCGTCTGCAAACGTCAATAACGATAACCACAACAAGTTTATTCAACCAACTCTTTCCAACAGCATCACTCTCACAAAAGACCAGCTAGATATTAAGAGCATGATGCCCGTCGTCTGCTTCGTCGAAGGTTTCCTGTTGTTTACCGACCCAGAAGATCCCTCCAACGACAAGCAAAAGGTCACCATCTTCAAAGAACTCCCTGAGGATTTCGACATATACACTGAGCAAGTAGCCCTCCGGTCGAAATACCAATCGATCGCCAACCTCACCTACGAAATCCACGTCACCGAGCCTAACCACGATGAATACTCCGAAGATGCCCGCTTAGAATACAAAGAGGAAATCTGGGGAAAGAACATCGAAGCCAAATACCTCCTGCAATCAAAATTCGATCTCAAGCTCTTCCTGCCCACCGAGAAAGCTACTGCTATGGCTCGTCGATTCTCCCGACCCGAATACATCGACTATCCGGCTGGTGAGCGCTTCCCGGGTCAAATGTGGAAGAGCGAGGGGTACTTTGAGAATATTGCTTGGAAGCATTACGTGGAGGAACATTCTTGGTTGTTAGATCAGGAGTATGGGGTTGATGATGCTAAGTGTCGGTTCGTGGAGAAGGATTTGAAGGGGGTTTATGTGAGACAGAAGATCGATGCTGGCGTTGAGGAGACAGTTCGATGGGCTGTTGACGCGGTCCTTCATCGATTATGCTTGGATGAGTGAGCATGGGAACGATGTGAGGTGTTACTTTTTCGTTCAAGGCTTTTTCGAGTAGTATTGATGCCAAACGTAGGTCTCTGAGTAGGACTTTCTTACAGGCAGACATGCATAATTCTTTGAGGAGTTTTCGAATGTTATTGGTGCATAATGTCCATCTGTGAATGAAGCTAGTATGGTGAATTCAAGACAACTCTCTGTATGTACAAAATAAATGAACTTTATTCCCCTACTCTGTCAAAGACTCCGAGGGCCCAGGAGATTCCAGCACCTTTGGCACCTCCACCATTTTCTTCTCATCTTTCAACCTCATAAACCAATTGCGAATAACCCATTGCTGTTCCTTGACTCCCATGCCTTCATGTGGAATCTAACAAGAGAGACATGAGCAAGTTTATGGTTTCCTGCATCTCAGCCACGGCCTCCCTTTCCAAATCCTGTCTTGACCATGAACTATTCTGGCGTACTCGAAGCGTTGAGGAGATAGATAATATGGGTTTACTCCATCATATATGCCGGCCTACTTCCAGTACACATTCTTCATCACTCGCATCCTGTCCGGTAGGACAGTGAGTGAGAATCTAAAGACTTCGACAATCGAGTTGAAGTCAAAGGTGTTAGAGCTATACAACAGCTCGATCGTTTCGCTATAACTATTAATGGTCAGTCTTCTAGTCTAGAGTCTGAGGATAGCTGCGTAAGAACTTGCATTTTCCTACATGTTTTCGAAAGGGCGAGGAGTTCGCATTGGCCCCAATGATCCAAAGCACCTTTCTGCTTCAACGTCCGCGGCTGATATGCTTTCCACTCCCCTGCCAAGACCTGACACACATCTCTGCCCGACATCTGGTTTGCATCTGGAGTGGCCCATTGGCAAGTACATTTCCACAAAGAAAGTGTGGATCGTGTATCCACCCATGACTTCTTCCCAAATTTGTTTCCGGATCTCAAACGGTAACTTGAATAAATGACGTTGCGATTGCTCATCTGTTGTCGTCTTCCATGTGCTCCGTGGCGCCCCAACCTCTGATACAACATCTCGAGCAGTTTCAATCTCCCGTTTCCCAATAGTCAAAGACCTCGTCAACCTCGGCCCTAGGACTCGGGGTGTATGTCGAACAATCGCCAATTTCATTTCCTCCTCTTGGCGCTTGTTCGCTTGCTTGCATTATCTAGATTTCATCCATGGTTCAAGGCATGAACGGAACGTCAAAAGGAACCATGCTACAATGCAGTAGAATGGTAGGGTGATGATGAAGTAGATGGCGAGAATTGGGGTAGGAATTTTGACAACGATCTTCCCTGGAATGCAAGGTATGAGGCGGGTGAGCGACTTGGCTTTCTTCTCATCTTGAAGGACTGCAATTATCGTAGCCAGGATGTGATAGAAGTTATACTTTTTATATTCGAGAGAACATGGCGATATAAGAAGCAGCTTGATGGAATGCGGAGATCGGGATCACGCGAGGCCGAAGTGAGCCTCAAATAACACAACTATTACAAACTTGAGAAATGAATACTTTTGAATGTGTGGAGGGACTATGAATAGGACGGCACATGTCGGACAAGATCCTGCAGCCTAGTGCGGTTCGTGTCGAGGAAGGTATAATTCAAACGAGGCTGTGCTGCTGATGATTGTCGTCAAATCCGTTAAACAAGGCGTCGAGAATATGGAATTAACCAATCGCAGTACGATTTAATAAGTGCGAAAGGTTCTATGAGGCCTAATCAAGAGCTGAAGGAACCTGATCCTCTTGCAAAAACAGACAGTCGGACTACACCAGCGCCGAACAAAGCTGTTGTCGTTGTAGGACTCGCCGAATTGGTGCTTGGCTGGATTAGAATTAGCGGTCCGTTAGTCTTCAAGGCACGTGACTGATACTGTCACCTATTAAAGCACGAATAAATGTACGAAATGCAGAGTCACCGACTACCAGACGAATTGTGCTTAAACTCATTCGGAAAATAACAGAGATTCTCGCTATTCTTGTATCCGAAGGTTCAATGTTGTACTCGCCTCCCCTGAATATTCACGTCCATACTCAGCGAGAAATCTTAATATTGCGCAAATCTTAAAATAATTTTATACTCTAGTATAATACTACCATTGTAGCAGCCATTCTCTGACGGCTAAGCACCTTCTAAAAGTCCCAAAATAATGGATAATTATTCAGACTTTTATTTTTCTGATAGTTTTCTCATAGCTTAGAAAGTTAGATATAAATAACAGCTCCTCTGAACCTGCCGCGTCTGCGAATAACTTATACATGATATTCGACACAACCATTGACACCGAAGCCACCATAATCATCCATCCCAACAAAAAGCACCACTTGATCCATCATTAGCCCACTGTCCCAGATCTCCCATTAACTCCAAAGATAAATCAAATAATGGATCAATCGACGTAAAGACTTGGTTCGCTCTCCTACCTTCGGTCTCTTCAATCCATCGACAACGACATTCGACATGTGCTTCATCGTAGCGCAGCAATTGGAAGAAACCCCCTCTCATCCAAAATCTAGCGCATCTACCATTCCACCGCAGCACAGAAGCACCTCGAGCTACTGGAGATTTAGCAACGAGCAATGACCTGTCTAGAGAAAGCCGACGAATGTAATAGCGTGGCTCTTGGGGTGTCAGGGTGGCTTGATGTGGCTTTGACTGGGAAGCATAAGAAGCTCGTGGGGAGGGAAAGAAGACGACCGTGTTATTGAATCAGTACCTGAAAGATGGGTTGAGAGATGTGATGGTTTTGGGGTGGAAGAACTATATGGGAATTGGGTTTCTGGCGGCTTTGAGAGAGGGGGTATTGGGCCGGGTGAATGAAATAAGGAAAGTTTGATGCGACGAATTTGTCTAAATTGCAGCGTGTATGGGATAGAATCTGGTTGTTGTGAGCGTTCGGATTAATGTTGATGGAAATGAAATCTCGCCTTCAGACTTGTTCTCCCTCATTTGCTCCGGCTCTACCATTGCTTTCGTCGCTCTTCCACATATCAGGTAACCTTATTCCATACCTAACCCTGTACATTCCCCAACCCGTCCCGTCTCCACCACCACGAATCCAATCTCTTAGGTCAACGTCTAGGACCCGAACTTCTTTCCATCCCAGCTCTTTGTATAATGTCCAAGCAACTGGCGTACTTTTCAAGAAGCAGGGCAAACCCTCCTTATCAGCTCTCTCGTTGCCCCATTTCAGGATAGCAGCCCCTACGCCTTGCCGCTGGAACCTTGGTGAGACAAAGAGAGCATTTAGAAGAAGATGTTTCTTCCCAAGAAGCCAATCATCCAAGACCATCTTAGTGTGAGAATGTAAGTGATCGGGGAGGCCAGATATGACGGGGAAGTCTTCGGCATCAACGTTGGTCGGTTCAATTTCCAAATCTCGACGCGGCAGCCTCGGCTCATCCATGTCGGATTCCAATCCTAAGGGTAGTAATGACCCTTCGCGAGTACCTAGATCAGCTTCTCTTACTGCCCAACCTCCCCAACCCATAATCGTGCCTTCTTCGTTGACTGCTTTGACGAACCACCACTCGAATTCCGGATCCTCAAACTGTCGTTCTAGACCATTGCATACGCTTGCATAATGGCAATATTGATTTGACCAACAGAGGCGAAAGAGCAAGTTAGGAGACAGAGAGGAAACATGAATGCGAGCTAACGCAGGGATATCTTGCTCTGTCACGGGAAGGATAGTTAGTGCTAGAGGCTGCTCTTCAGGAGTTTTAGAGGCCACAGTAGTTGAGATACCGTCCGACGGTGGAGGATGATGGCGAGTCATTGCAAGCAGGATTTTATAGATGAGTACAGGTTAAGCTTGTGTGAGCTGTTTGTAGGTGAGGATGAGATTTGCGTCCTCGTATGAAGTTGTACAAGGCTGGATGCATGTGCCGCTTGGCAACATAATTCGTCAGCGCTATTCCTCCGTCGCCCTCCAGAATAAAGACAAAGTATTCATTATTAGATTACAATAACGAACACTCCAATTAAATAATAAGAATTCTAATAAGAACTGAAATCTACTCTTTCTCTGTGACCCCAAGAAGATTCTTCATTCAATCAGCGTTCTTGCTGAGTTCTGATGCACTCGAGACAAGAAAAATTCTAAATGAGACCTCACTGTTCACTTAATAGGTAAGTGGGGTATTTCTTATTTCAGCAGACCTATACGTTCGGCACCAGCTTGCGCTTATCACTCGCAAGAACAGACAGTTGTTTAGAATATAAGTTGATATCAGTGTCGTCGAGGTTCGGTTCGCATCGCGACGTTCGCACGAGGTTGGGTTGGGCAAAAATGTCGTGCATTCGCGGCGCATGGGACCAGTCAGCTTACGCGCTGAGCTTACCCCTTTCAGCTCATATCCCTGTCAAGAACCCTTAAGAGGATATGCTCCGGAAGTGTTCAACCTCCCCAGATTTCGAGGACTTTGAATCTTCGAAACTTTCACCCCAACCCGCCTCGACATTTTTACACCGAGCTGGAGCTGGAGTCTATCTTGATCTATTTGCTATTGGCAAATCTTGAGTCTCTCGCTCGCCCCATCTGCACGCTCTTTACCTGCATAATGCAGTGTCGGTGAACACACTACCAATCACCTTTTCAGCCAAGAGCAGACGGCCTATCCCCTTCGAACAGATGTTCGTCGCTCGAACTATCTTCTCCCCACTGCCTAACGTCTATCTACTGGTCGCAATGCCCAATCTATGAGGCTGTTAGGTTCAGATGTTCGAATGGCCTATCCACGAGCGGATGGCGAAAGGAGAGTGAGGCGTCGAGCAAGGTCGTACAGCTCATTGGACGACGAGGAACTTTTCGAATCGCGTGGCAAGGAAAGGGTCACGCCTGAAGCTGACCCTGCTGAACTGCGGAGAATTCGCATAGAAAGACTCGAGAGTAGCACGTCGACCCGCAGACGCTCAACGACCCAGAATATGACTTCCGAATCGCATGCGACGCTACCAAGTCATAAAACTTCGTCGAGTCACAGGAGGAGGAGAAGACATCACGGCGATCCCGAGGACAAGGAGCGCAGAAGCCAGCGCAAGTCAACTGTGAAGGATGACTCTGCAGATGCCTATGTGTATGGGCTGCCTGCAAACAGGCCCAACTCCTCCCGCATTACGATTAAGAAGCCGAGAAAACTTAGTCGAGATGAAGAATCGGCCGAATCGGAAAGAGAGCATGTCGTACGATCACATCGTGAGAGGTTGGGGGAGAAAGAGAAGAAGATCAAGGTCATATACGTTACGAAGGAAGAACTGAAATCTACGAGACACAAGGACCGACGGATAGACGGCCATCCTGACCGACCTAGAGATACGAGAGACTCTCTTAAGCGCAGCGGTACTCATCGCTCTCGTCGCCCCTCTGTCGCAGAAGTGCCCTATGCTCCTGATTCACCACCAAAAAGGTAGGGGCCCGAAGAACAACAACATCCTCTTAATATACGCTAAATGATACATAGAAGCGCATCCACTCGAAATCTTACTTCTGCGTCGAGACCTTCGCTGAAGAGAAGTAATACCACGACTTCGCATATACCTTCTGCCAGAGGCCCTGCGCCACCGTTTTCTTCGAACACAGGCACCAAACGTTCGAGTTTCCTTGGCAGTCTTTTTGCGCCTGCGCCACTACACACTGAGCCAGATAAGCTGTAAGAGATACTCGTGTTGTTCTCGTACCTGGACTAATCTATAGTAGTGTGGAGTGTTTAACGTGTCTGTCCGACGACATACCGAAATCCAAGTCAGCGAAGTTGATATGCGGACATCGCATGTGCCAGTCATGCCTGAAAAGAATATTCAGATTATCTGTCAAGGATCCCCAGCATATGCCACCAAAATGTTGCACACCTGATCACATTCCGTTACAGCATGTGGACAGGCTATTTGACAAGAACTTCAAGAAGCTATGGAATACTAAGTTTGCAGAGTACTCTACCAAGAATCGCATATATTGTCCAGCCCGAAAATGCGGCGAATGGATACGGCCAGCTGATATTCATAAAGAAGACGGCAGGAAATATGGCAAGTGCAGTCGATGCAAGACCAAGGTCTGCTGTTTATGCAACGGAAAATGGCACGGGTTGAAAGAGTGCCCGAAAGATGAAGAGACCAACAAGCTCCTCGAGACTGCGAAGCAAGCTGGGTGGCAGCGCTGCTATAGCTGTAGGACGATGGTGGAACTCAAGGAAGGCTGCAATCACATGACTTGGTATGTTGGCCCGTCCATCCCCTGAGATTCCTGCTAACTGGAGGTAGTCGATGTACAGCAGAGTTCTGCATGATATGTGGACTGAAATGGAAGACATGCAACTGCCCTTGGTTCAATTATGATGCCGTGGAGGCGGATCGGCTGAATCATATGCGGGTTCCAGAGGAAGCCGAGGACGAGGACCTCCTTGCACAACGCCCCCGTCGACTTCGCAGACCACGACCAAATACCTATCACGAGGAAATAACCGAACGCCAGAGGCAAGAGCGTTTAGATGAAAGGCTTGCCCGTCGGCTTCAAAGAACCACTTTGGCTGACGAGGACGAAGACGGTGACTACCAAGGCGGCATTGGCGACATTCACGGGATCGGTAATGGAGCTGGACATTTCATGAATCAGGATTACGTGAGGGCTGCTCATAACATATTGACCGGTAATTTCGATCAAGCTACTGCAGCTGCAAATTATGTTATGGGTGTTGCGAACGCAAGAGGCCTACCCCCTCCTCGCCTGAACGCTGGGCAAAGAAGAATGGCAGATCGCTATCCTCTTCCTCCACGAGTCGAGAGACCACTGTCGCCCCCGCCCCTGCTGAGAAGACATTCGGCAAGAGAGCAAGCTTACAACGCAGCACAGACTCGTCCATCCGAACGAGTTGTTCCGAGAAGAACGAGGACTGATTACGAAGCCGAGGCTGCCGTCCATGCACCGCTAGGACGAGCCCCGCGACCAGAACCTCGCCCAGCAGTTTTAGCTGGGCTTAGTGATACTGGGAGAGCGCGCAATAGAGTCAGTGCTTGGAGGAATCACGTCGAGCCTGGCGGCCCTGAAGAAGGGGTATTGTCTGTCTGATAGCCACACGACTTTCAATTCCTCTTCTTACACCTCATCTACGAAGTACAACGAGCTTCGCATCAGCTTGGTTTGCGTAATTAGCCAGCACATTGTATCATTACGGGTACATGCGCGAAGTTTAACATTTATCCAGTCTATCGTTGAACGGAACGGTCCGTCAAAAGACCATTAACAGAGATCTTTGTGCTCCAGGTATCAAATTTATTGGTTCAGCCACAGAAGGTCATATGATGTTTTGTATACATATCTATACCCATATGCCATCACATAGATCAACCAATGTTAATACTATTATTAGACCGAGTCATAATACTTGCTCCTCGTGCTACTATTGCATAGGTTGTATGACATGTGTTGTAAGATGACTCGCACCAAGTGCTCGGAAAGCCTGCTCCACAATCAACTTGCACAGCCACACATCGTCATTAGTGTACTGGGCTCGGATCTCGGGGCAGAGGCCCTCGAAACATATCGCGTGCAACAAGAAGCTGCAACATCTCAGATCAGCAACACCCCGAGCTCGAATTGTAACCATCGAGCGGCAGTTCACTACCTGCGATCATATTGCTTGTTACATCATGCCTTCTTGAATCAACTCTCTAATAATAAATCCTCCACCAACGCCACGTCCGCTGTTGCTCTCCTCCAGGCTCGCAGCTCTTCGCGGAAATGCTCCTCCTCCACCAAACCGGCAGCGTCAAAATCGGCGAAGTAGTCCGCTACACAATCACTTACTCCCCCTCACATGACCGAATCCTCCCCTCCCCATCACACCTCTTCCTTAAAATAAAAAATACATCCGCCATCGCCCTCCGCGCAGCCTTCGTTCACGGTCCCTACACTCTCTACGCGGCCGCATACCCGAAGAATTTTAAGACTGACGAGAAATTTGAGAATCCGAGGATATATGGGGTTCCCGAGTTTGAGCCCCAGTTGAAAGCTGGTGGGAATTGGGGGTGTAGGTTACTGGTTCCAGAAGACGTGAGGGCTAGTGCTGGGAGCGGAGCGGGACGGAGTCCTATTTACGAACGTCATGCAGCAGGGAATGAGGAAGAAGAGAAGAGTGTCACTTGGATTGTGGAGGTCAGTTCGCAGGTCATATTCTCGAATTCCGCAGCAGTGCATTACGAGATTCTGCTAGGCAGAGATGAGAAGAGTCTCAGCCTTGCGTTCGGCACTACTTTGACAGGAGGAAATGGAGGACAGATCCCCCAGCCGGGGCAATTGAGTGATCATCAGCAGAGTGTGGGTGCGAAGGATGGACATCATGCTGGGCAGCCAAAGGGCGTATTTAGCAAGGCTATTACGGTGAAAGTGGATGATACGGCGAGCCTGTGGAATACACCGAAGATGCCAGAGTGGGGAGATAAAGAGGAGGATGGGAGGGAGAGGAAGAGACAGAAGAAAGTGCATTTGGTTGTTCTTACACATGGGTTGCATAGTAATCTTGGTGCGGATATGTTGTACTTGAAGGAAAGTATTGATGCCACGTCGAGGCAGGCGAAGATTGACGCTAGGGAGAGAAGGGCGAAGACGAGGCAGGAGGAGAGGGAGAAGGCTGAGAAAGCTGGAGAGGGCCACGAAGAACACCACCAGAGCGAGCGAGAGGGTGAGGATGGGGACACGAAAGCTCCTGCGACACAACACGAAGAAAATCTTGACGAGGACGAGGACGAGGAGGAAGTTGTCGTGCGAGGATTCTCTGGGAATGCTGTGAGAACAGAAAGAGGGATCAAATATCTAGGAAAGCGACTTGCGAAATATGTCTTGCAAATGACCTATCCAGATCAACCGTACAAACCGACCACGAAGAAGTCTGCTGCAGCAGCTTTATCACATGCTTTAAAACCAGAGAAGCCGAAGCCGGTCGAGGAGGGCACTCCAACTCACGATCATAGCACGATTGTCAAGGAGCCGTACCAAGACAAGAAATTAGCTTACAAGATTACGAGCATCAGTTTCATTGCTCATTCTCTTGGTGGTCTTATCCAGACTTATGCTGTGGCGTACATTCAAAAGCATTCTCCGGAATTTTTCGACAGGATCAAACCGATTAATTTTATCGCTATGGCGTCCCCATTCTTGGGACTGAGCAACGAAAATCCTCTGTATGTCAAGTTTGCGCTGGACTTTGGCCTTGTTGGGAGGACCGGGCAGGATCTTGGCTTGACTTGGCGGGCACCAACGGTTGTTCGTAGTGGATGGGGTGCTATAGTGGGAGGCATTGGGGAGAGTGCCCACAAGAGAATCGATGGCGAAACTGCACCTGAGTCGAAACCTCTACTGCGAATCTTGCCAACAGGACCTGCTCATATTGTTCTCAAGAAGTTCAGAAATCGGACAGTGTACTCCAACGTTGTCAATGACGGTATTGTGCCATTAAGAACGAGCTGTCTACTCTTCTTGGACTGGCAAGGCCTGGGTCGTGTCGAAAAAGCTAGGAGAGAAAACGGCCTCGTAGGTACCATGGCCGGGTGGGGCTGGGCAGAACTCACTGGTGCCAACTCTGGCTCACCAGCAAGGAGAACTTTCTCTGAAGGTGGCATGAGCGATGCTGACGATACTGATACGAACACACCCACGAGACAAGGACATGGTGCAGATGTGCCACAGCCACCACCTTCTGCTACCGAAGAAGATGACACTCATAGCTTGAAAAGTGTCAAAAGTATTGATGATAATCGCCCTCAAAGTGGCAAAACATCTGCCGCTAGTCCATTGCCAAGTCCAAAGATAAACTCGGAGACAAATAACGACGGACCTCTCGCAAGCATTATCAAGTTTTTCCAGCCTGATAAGCCGTCGCCAAAATCTCACCATCATGGACCAAAGTACCCCAAGATCTACAAACGTAGTCAAACCCTTCGAACGGATAGTGATTCTTCATCCACCAGCCTGTCAATGCAACCCCCGTCGAGCACAGCACGTGGAAAAGCAACTACTGGTGATACCGAGCATGACGATCCAGAGAACCTTTTGGCGCCACCCAAAACTACCTTCTTCGAGTCAGCCGGGGATGTTTTGAAACCACCGCTTCCATCTGTCGATTTTCTGATCGACCCCTCCTCCCGACCTCGAACCATCTTTCATGACCGCGTCTACCACCCTGAAGACATCCCACCGCCACCCCTCAAGAAACGTCCCACATCTTCGCTCATGCTGCGCCGCGGTTCATCCACAGGTAAATCTGGCGCATCAACAGGATCAGATCCCTTTCCCACCAACCAACAAAACCACACCGACTCCACACTTTCCGCCCAAGACTACGATGACACTCGCAACACAAACCCCGACAAAGACCCCCGCGATGTCGTCGACGGCTCAGCCATGAAGGTCGAAGAAAAAATCGCTCGAGCCTACCACCGCGATCTCTCCTGGCGCAAAGTCCTCGTCCGTCTGGAACCAGACGCGCACAATAACATGATCGTTCGGAGGATGTTCGCTAATGCGTATGGATGGCCCGTTGTTAAGCATGTTTGTGATACGCATTTTAGTGATAGTGCGGCGGCAAATACGAGGGATGAAGATGAAGGGAGTGAGGAGAGGGCGAAGGGGGAGAATGAGGGGCCGGCTAAGGATGGTGGGGAGACGAATGATGATAATGTGACTGAGCATCACGAAGAGAGGAAGATTTTGAGGCATGAGGATAGAACGGATTCTGAAGCGAGGGAAGCCACAGATTCGGTTCCTGCTCTGAGTTCAAATCCGAAGCCCAACAGCCTTGGCAAGGCGCTGGCGGGAAATAGTCTTGCTATTCCTGGACAGGGGAGACCGCAAGTTGAGCGTGGAGAGAGCGGCACAGAATGGAGTGATAGGGATTGGGCGGATAGTGAGCTGGATAGTGAAGATGAGGAGGATAGAGCGAAGAGGAATTCTGGGGAAGCGAAGAAGGTAGGGTGGAATTGGACAGAGGCTATTGCGGGGAAAGGGGCTACGAGTCCGAGGGGTACGGATAAAGGTGAGGTTGATAAGTTCTTAGGGAGAGTTTCGAATGAGGCGAAGAAGAGTCCGATGAAGGAAGTGGATATGCAGCTGGAGAGCGACGCTGCGGCCGCGAGGGTGTTGAGTGGTGAGGCGGCTGGCATTGGACTAGGCTTGGCACCGTTGGGTTTGAGTAAGGACGGTGAGGAAATAGTAGGAAGAGAGTCGATAGTTGAAGCGAAGTAGTCTGCGGAATGATACCATATAGCAAGAGGATTAGATATATTACAGAACACATAGTAATCGACGCATTAGACAGAAGCCTAGCTGGCTTATGCGATTTGGAGAAGTGGTTTCTCTCATCGTTTCAAAGATATCATCTTCACTCAACTCAAAATCTCAAACCAAGCTAGGGCTGATATTCGGCAGCAAATCAAAATCAATCTTTACCATCAAACCAATTTTAGACCACCAATAGCGCTGGCTAATCGTCAAAAGCCTCACACCGCCAAATAACCACCATTCAATTAAACCGTCCTCACCCTGTAGCCTGAAGCTCCATAATGGTTGTGCCCGCAACTTCGGAGACCGTCGAGCCCCGTGATCTCGCAAGATACATTACAAAAGCTCTTCCAGCAAACATCTCCGTTACTTGCAAGTTATATCCCCACGGTAACAGTCGCGCATGTGCGAAGTCTAGCTCGGCAGCAAGATCGAATGGCCAGAAAGTAGTAGAGAGGGATGAGCCGAACCCGGAGCGCTAATCGAGGCTTACAGTTTCTCTAAAACGATTGAAAGGATTCTTGAATTCCTTCTTAGTGCCAGACGCGCCACTAGTAGGCCGTGGAATTGAAAATACAGCAGTAACGTCTTTTCTAGATGGTCCTAAAGGCCATGAACGAAGACGATACTACCGTAGGATTAGCACCCAACATTGAAGAAGCATATGCTGTGATTCATACCTTACTACAGCATTCTGGCCCGATAAATCACTCCTATGGAAAATCCTCCATCTTTGATCAATAGTCTTGCTCCCCCATTTGCATTTGGAGGCTTGATATTACTCCTCTACGTAGAAAAGTGTCTTCTTTTATTATCTCCTTTCCCTAGACTTTTCCTACAAAAACGCCTATTAATCTGCCCTTCCTTATCCCTTCCAGGTCGAAACGGACAGGTTTTCGGCCGACTTACTAATGTGGGTCAAACTGCAGCCACTTTACGCGTACGCATAGGCCAAGCTGGCTGGGCAACGTCCTAGAGCCGCAAGATTTTCGAAAAAGTATATAAAATTAAAACTCGACTACTAGAAATCGTAAATATGAAGCTATTCCGACAATTTTAATACTAATGGTATAATATAAAGCATGCACGACATAAAGGAATTTGACAAATTGTACAAAAACCGTGAGTTTTCATCACTTCCGCCTTCTTGATTTCACTTTTCGATCTCTTGTATCGACAATAATAATATGCTCGTCGTCGAATACATATGGCGGAGACTCGAATATACTATAATACGGGGACGATTGCGGGCGCGAAGGGAAGGAGGATTGACGCCGTCGACGATTCACGTTAATATCACGGCAAGGTTTATAGTGTTTTGGCGTTGCCGGCGTAAATGGAGTCTTTTTAGCGTTTTGAGCTCGAATACGCTAGAAGTGGCGATAAGTGACAATTGGTTCATGAACTGCAATAGGGAGTGGTGGCAGTTGTATGGGAGAGTGCTGCTCGGCATGATCGCGGTCGCATAAGGGACTACTCGGTGCAAAGTTGAGTTCTAAGTTCATAATGAAAAATGAGAATGAGGAATGTCTTGCTGCATCACAAAGCTGTAAATTACACGTAATATATAGGCGTTGGGAGCAGCAGTTTAATGATTTGTCTTATAGCGCGTTCTCACGCTTTTTTGATGAGGATAGTATCCACCATTGTACATCCCAAACCGTAACCATTTACGCCCTCGCTAACAACAGTTCATCATCCAGCCCTGCCAAACAAAAATGCAATGTTATTATTATACCTTCATGTATGGATCATGCTGGGCGTGGTCGTAGGCCTATTGTAATACGAAGTTGTGAAAGGAAATTCGATCTCGCAGCTACATTGGGGCTTGCACCAGGGTCGTTCATAGCAAGGCTAATACCAAGTGCTCTCTTTTGTGCCCCTAACGAAACATATTTTAGCAATACGAATTGCTAAGCTGGCAGATAGCTCACAAGAAAAGCCAACAAGTGCCGCAGAGTTGGCAGGGAAATTTATGACTGGTACGTTTGTTTGTGGGTTGACTAGTGGTGCTAGCTGATCGGTATCCTTCTGGAGGGTAGCATTGAGAATACGAGCTGTCATGTTGTGGTTCCTAGTAAAAAGGTATATTAGACTAAACGATTCTTTGAAACTCCTAACAAGGGAAACTTACAGCGCAGTCAGTTGTTGTTGGAGTTGCTGCATCTGTTGCTGCATCTGTTGCTGCAACATAGCATTGGTTGGCTGATGTTCAAGCTGCTCAAGTTCGGACACCATTGCAGCAAGATCGGCAGGAACATTGGCAGAAGCTTGTAGAGCTTGTGTAAGCTGATTTGTAGATTGGCTTACACGGCGCGAAGCAGCGCTGAAAGCTGCCCAATTTGGAGGACGTTGCTGAGCCGCCATTTTGAGAAATTGGCAATGGTAGGTATGTTGCAAAAGCAGTCGAATGATGGATTGATAGTTGAATAGACTGGATACGGCAAATTACGATGGATGGATCGATCGATCGCTAGATGCGGTGCTTTGTTTGTTTTGATGTAAATGGCGCATAGACTTTTACACCGCCGACCGGCACGGGATAACATTTCTGCGGCGAGGAGAGGCCGAAGTATAGCCGTTATCACTTTTACATCACATCACATATCTTTAGATAGCTATAAGTAAGGGCTATTGTGCATGGCTATTGCAGAAATTAACAAGAAAGGGGTAAAAGATGCTGATGTCTACTCACATATGGGTCGTAAGATGGAATAGGAACAGGCTGCACCGGAAGAGGAGTGAGGCACGTGAAGTGCGTGAATAGGGTCTATCTGCCTGCACGTGGGAGGACGACGAGCTTCGAACGATACATGGTGTCCTCTACGAGTCTTCTTATTATCTGGAGAGCCAAGAAAAGCTCCGGTGGCTATCGAATCGTCGAATTCTTTTGTGCGCGACTTCCCCTCGGCCTTAAGGCCTGCTAGATGGAATATCGGAAAGGTATCAATTGGAGGCTAAATGACTGTGTTGTAAGGTCTAAGGTTCT
This sequence comes from Phialocephala sp. D728, assembly GCA_003988865.1. NCBI lineage: Eukaryota > Fungi > Ascomycota > Leotiomycetes > Helotiales > Mollisiaceae > Phialocephala > Phialocephala sp. D728. Next base: position 96,749 of record QYAJ01000079.1, on the reverse strand, counting down.
AAGATCTAGAGCAGGAAGGATGAAGATATACAATAAGGGGTGGGAGATTAGATGCCCCTGAACTAGAACCAAAAGTGGAAATACTCTGTCACACTATTGCACGTGACTTTCATCTGACAAGGCCTTTCGCACGACGATCGGTCGAAGTACTATACATCTGCTCCAAGACTACGAGCCACGTACAGCTATAGATCGCGCTTGACGATTACGCAAACAAGTGGAGGAGGGTACATAGGACACCTATATCAAGATTAGTGCGGGATGGTTCGGCTCGGGGTGAGCTTGAGGTGAAGCGAGGGTAGACAGAGCGGCGAGGTATCACGTGCGCCATGGCTTGGCGCGCACGCAAAGAGAGGTGAGGATTGGCGCGAAATAACATGCAATATCCCAAATGGGTCACCTTCCACCTTCCATCTCGTTACACTCGCCTCCTTGTGCCCGAACTGAGCCTTAGTAAGGCTACGCACCGCAATTCAACATGTGGCGAGGTCTCAGACCTAGTCAGAGTGTTGAATTTCTTCATCTCAGCCTCAGCCCCCATGCGGTACACTGCATCCTGATTCAGCCTCATCTCAGATCCTATGAAGACTATTCACACGATCAGCTCACATCTGCTGCAGAAATTAACACAAAGTGTCCAGCTTGCTGTTGATTCACTCGGCCTCTAATTGTCCAAGACAAGGCTAGTCAGTGAGACGTCCAAATTGCTTGAGGCTAAGGCTAAGGTTAGAACCAATTTGCATCATGGCGCTATTGCAGGAACTCGATAGGCAGATCAAAAGTCTTGAATACAGCTTCGATGTAGAGCACAAGATTTTTCCCAATTATCGCTGCGCTTCGTTATGCGATGTCTTTGAGGCATCTTCCTCAGAAGATTTGTTCCGGCGACAGAATAACTTCTCCGCGACGACAAAGATTGAATATTTCGAGCTCCGCGATGGTTCAATTCGTATGTATGTATTTATCTAAACATTAATGTATTCACTAACTTAGCTAAAGGTCATAGCGAGCTTCATGACAATTCACTGTTATCATTCCTACAGGTAAGCATTCCGGTCATTTCGTTTCATACCGCTTATAATTACGGCAGTCATCGATAAAACCCTCAAAAGTCGATTTACATATCTTGAATGTTCTTTCCGTTGACATCGACAGCCATCTCGAGGGTGCAACAGGCGCAAGCTTCTAGGGCAACGTCTCCCTAACTACAGAGGGCGCCAAGATCCTTTTCTCTTCTTCGAAGCCATGACCTGGGGTACATCTGGCGTTTGTTCCAAATTTGCTCGGAGAGGAGATTGTTGCGCACCTCATGGTCGTAACCAGTCTTCCAAAGACAACCAGATTGAAACCGTGGGTACGTATTGTATACGACATCCTGCTTGCTTTAGGGCAATTTACCTTGCTGGATCGTAGAATATTTCAACCAACATCCACGATGGACAATCGATATCACAGGAACGGAGTCTGGACCACCACTATTGGTCTACGTGAGGCATAACGCATCAACTAATGTTACAATATATATCATTGCATGCCGTCCTGGCGATGCATGCATTGTAGCGCTTAAATGGTGTCTGCTTTCGTGTATGGAAGAGCTGCAAGAGGAGGAGCGCAATCAGAACTCAACGATATTACGACTATTTTACGAGCCATTTGAGATCCACACCGTCGTAGCTTACCTATCATTGCAGTTGTAGATGAAATATGTATTGCTTTTCTAATCAAAAATGCGTACTTGCAGAATGGTAAGAACCTAATTCTCGCAGCGATTCGGTATATCACGAAACATATAACAAGGACAAGAAAGTAACGACTTTACGTTACTAGCTTGGTGAGCGAACCTTTTCAAGACAACCCCAGCTTTTCAAGCGATCATCTAACCTAATGCTAATATACCAAACCGATGTATTATAGAAAAATCCAAATGCTCCCGTCATCTCGCCGTCCTCGGCCCGTCGGTTGTTGGTGCCGGGGTCTCATGCGGGCCGCTTTCGGGTCCTAGCCAGACTTCAACCAATGCCTTTGTTTCCATCGCATCCACACTCTTTGCTCACTGCTGATCCGTGAGTCATGTCCAAAGCAGATCTTCTGCCTGCGCGATATAAAAATGAGGTGCCAAGAGACTTCAGGATTGAGATATATTCCTGCCTCAATATCGGCTCAAGCTCAATGATTGAACAACAAGACAACATCACATTAATACACAATGCAACAAAACATTCCTTGTCCACCATACGACGAAGAGCTCAACGAAACACTCGCCACACTCAAATTCCCCACAACAATAACGCCCGAGCTCATCCCGGCCATAAGAGCAAGACCTCCACCTAATCTAGAAGATATCATCTCCGTTTACCCCACAGTCACACACTCCAAGATCTCAATTCCCGGTCCAGTAGGACCTATCACACTCTCAGTTTTCTGCCCAAAAACAACCTCTTCCTCATCCACTAAAACAGAAACGCAGCCTGCAATGCTCTGGATCCACGGCGGTGGTTTCTTCTCCGGCCACCGCTACGGAGGCGTCTCAAACCTCCTCCCCTTCACACAAAGTCTGAACGCAATCATCATCTCGGTCGAATACCATCTCGCACCCGAGTATCCTGACCCCGCACCCTTGCAAGACTGCTATGCCTCTCTTGTTTGGCTCTTCACTCATGCTTCTTCCCTCAATATTGATGAAAACAAAATAATGATAGGTGGCAGCTCAGCTGGTGGTGGCCTCGCAGCCGGTCTTGCCCTCTACGCACGAGATAACAGTGGGCCTAAAATCAAGGCAATGATGCTCCAAGCACCCATGCTCGATGATCGTCTCCTCACCACTTCATCGAATCAATACATCTCCTCCGGGACTTTTTCTCGCGGTTCTGCTATCACGGGCTGGACTGCCCTACTAGGTTCTAACCGAGGGGAGAATGGGGTGAGTATTTATGCCGCACCTGGAAGAGCAAAAGTAGAGGAATTGGGAGATTTGCCGGAAGTGTTCTAGAAGTAGGCTCTGCGGACGTGTTTAGGGATGAAGTGGTGGAATTTGCGGGCAAGGTTTGGGAAGCGGGAGGGAAGGCGGAGGTCTATGTTTGGAGTGGGGCGTTTCATAGGTGGCAGGCTTTTGCGCCGATGGCAAAGGTGAGTGTTGAGGCTGATGGGGTGAGGGAGAAATGGGTGGAGAGGGTGTTAGGGAGGTGAGCAGAATGTTGGGATAGGTAAGGTGTTGCGACAGTTGTAGAGTGTTGAAAGAGGAGATTTGAAGTGCTTTTGAAGAGATGAATACTAAGGAGAGGCTGAAGAGGTAGTATTTGAGTTCACTATCTAGCAAATGCAAGATTAAGATAGAGATTATATTCTCTAGGGGTAACACACCGCTTGAATATATGTGATATCCTATGAATATTATATCTTGGATAAATCATCCTGACCAGCAACCCACGTCAATTGTATTAACCCCTAGAATTTTGTCCTCTTTTCTGAAAACTACATTTGAAGCGCTCTAAACATTTAGCATGGTTGTGGGCAGATAGAGGCACCAGAAAATTCTCAGTTAGCTTTAGGAAATAGGAAGCTTCTCACTGCCAGCTGCATCGATCAATTCCGAGGACGTTTTAAGCCCAATAATAACCGTTCCTTTCTGGCGAACAGTTGTCGACTAAAGGCATTATATTGTGTTGAAAGAACAGATCTTTGCTTCCACCCTTGTATTAAAACCACTGCTGATATCTTGGCCACCGGGCTGAGATAATTCTATCGTGCAGAACGTTTTTCCAGTATTCCATACACAAGATTCTCCGAAGCGAATAGCACACTTATTCCTGGACTTAGAGAGGGAGACAACATTGTGTGACTTCTTATCTATCTGAATTGTAGATACAAATGTTGATCACGTGTTTTTATTCTTTTCAGGGGGGAGGATCTGAGGACGGCATCTGAAGCGAGGTGATGCGCGACAACTCTATCTTGTCCTTCATCGCAAATATACATGCAGCTTCGGATTCCATCCACATGGCCCTGCAGGCTCAAAGTTCTCTTTCGAGGCCCCCAAGCAAGCAGATAATAATACTGCGTACTAGGTCTTTCTGCAGAATGGCTGAAATGGGTCAGCAGTCGCGGGTGTCTCCGAAAAAGAAAGTTTTGATAGTATTGCTAGTATTGCTAGAGAATTCAGTTTGAACCCAGTAGCTGGGAGGACGCCACTCATATTGTGGGGTAGGATCCGAATGTGCTAAATAGCCTGCACTATTTATCCTGCCAAAAATGGAGGAATTCCGCGTCCTTGCCTATGGCGTAGGACAGGGTACATGTTTATGACTTGAATTGGCAAAACAACCTGCAAAATCTTCAAGCCATAGTTTTAATTTACGGAATAGATCAAAACGGAAGGAACAACGCGAATCAGGCCGTAGTTCACTGTGAAGAGGAAGATATGGGAACGGCAGTTCGTTGTATTCATTATATGCTGCACCACCCTGGTTGACAATCGATGGTATCTGTGATTTAATATTATCTATAGAGCGAGAAACATGGCTATCCCACGAATTTAATTTAGATATAATAACACCTTGAAATTAAAATACGGAGAACCGTGCAGCTATAATATACCCCGGTACTCCCGATATCTGCTTGGTGTTTCTCCACGTCTTTTAAGAAGGACGTACCACCGGTGGCCCCTACCACCTACTCACTTGGTGTCAATCCCCATCGGTCGTCGCTGCTCCCAATTTTCAATATGTTGTTGATCTCACTGATAGCCTTCGGGCTTATTGCCTCCAATGTCGGAGCAATGCACACGCTCAGATTTGCGTGCGCGCAACTTGTCACAGAGAGACTTGACCCGTGAGCCATCTTCGTACTTATCTTCATAGGCATTTTCTAAAACAGGGATCTAGCTTGGTCAACCCAGGAGTGAATCCATCCCCTCATATGCATCAGGTATCTATCTCCGATCTGGTTTTGATAGTATGATCATATTCTAATTATGATGCAGATTGTGGGAGGCGTGCGTAACACTTGAACTGTATCAAACAAGTATTTCCCTGACAGCACTAGAATGCATTCAATGTTACAATGGCAGCTGGCCAAGACGTTTCTGAAAAGGCTTCCTGCACTACTTGCTCCTTTTCTGAGGACTTCTCCAACTATTGGACTGCTGTTCTCTACTTCCGCGCTCGAAATGGAACGTTCAAGCGCGTTCCTCAATTAAGTAACCAGAACATCGAGACTGCGACTGGGGGCATGACGATCTATTACAATTCTCCCGACAACAAGACGGCACCAATAACAGCGTTCAAACCAGTGAGTTCTTTCTCCCTCACGAGGAGCTCAGCAGGTGTTAAATTGAATGCCAGGGTTTCCGTATGCTCGCTGGAACCGCCGAGCGACGCACCAACGATTCCTCATTTGTGAACTTATTCCGCTGCTACGATGGCTACGACAGTAAAATGAACTTCCGCCCAAACCCCATGGGCGTCGCAGATACTGATACCACTGATCTACCCAACAAATTTTGCGCTGGAGGAATCCGTGTGAATACTTTCTTCCCGAAGTAAGTCTCACCCCACCGCTATGTCCTCAGGACGTACATTGGTTACTTACAGGAATACTCCATAGTTGCTGGGACGGAGTTCAGCTCGATACTCCTGACCATAAAAGCCATGTGGCATACCCAGCCAACGGGCAGCCTTGTCCGGCGAGTCATCCTGTTGAGATTCCTCAGATCTTTATCGAAACAATTTGGGACACTGGCAAATTTGACAAATCTCTGTGGCCAGAAGATGGTAGCCAGCCTTTCGTATTCAGCCAGGGAGATGCGTAAGCCCCCGGTCCCAGTACCATTTTTCAACTATGTTCTTTTCTGATTAGAGGTGAATAGGACCGGATTTGGCCATCATGCGGATTATGTCTTCGGGTGGAAGGGAGATGCCTTGCAAAATGCTATGGACGCTAGATGCGACGTGTACGATGCCAGTCCTGATCCCCTCGTGTTCCCTGCCTCAGGCTGTCCTCAACTCAAATCGCAAGACCAGGCTATTGCCAACAAGTGTAGCCAAAGGCAGATTGCCCAAGAAGACCTTGATGACTGTAAGTTACAATTACACAGCTTGAGTTGTAAAAGAGACAACTCTAACTCAGGGGCTCCTTAGGGCTTCCAACTCTTCCAGGCGGTATGCCAATTACATGGGCCTAAATTCTCCCTAGATACATTCTCCTAATAGATGACATGATCGTTTGTTTTGTTAATGTTCGCTTTAAAGTACTCAAGTCAAGATGCCTAGTAAGCGAAGTGGTAACGAGAATGGACTAGAGATAGATGAATCCGTTTTTCGTTTTTAGGGTTTATTATTGATTAATTTAATGCGAGAACGAACTTGAATAGAGACTGGACCGACCGAGCCTGAGCCTGCCCGAACAAGAGCAGCGCAAGATACGTCGACCTTAAAAGTGGAAAATGTCCAACCCCTGGGGAAAACATAGCATAAGCCGATATAAGTAAGATTAGTTGTTGCAGATACTTTGAAAGAATTCCCCTTGGTCTAGGAGGCGATCGCTCGATCAGAGGAGGTGGTGGTTGCGCTTGATATCAAAACGCCATCGAAGAGTCTTTTGATTTCAAGCATGGATTGTGCTCCGTATTAAGATTTGGAGGCCAGGCAACAGCGTCGAAATGGTGGCGCTCTCTAGGATATCTTAGTCATCCCACACGCTAAGTGGTTGGGCTTTCTGCGATCGGCACCTGCCTATCATCCACCCCACCTACATGAACAAAAAGCACGAGAGGAGTAGCATTTAGTGCAACTTTCTGGTTGCAGAATCGAGATCTGCGCCGACAAGCGAAACCGAACAAGGTGAAACCAGACAAGGTCTTCTTCAGCCCGTCAGTTGCGGCCAAAAGAGGCAGCTCGAAATACTAGCGCACCACCTTCGCTGACGCCAAAACAATAACCCACAGAGCTGGCAAGGCTTGCTCGACTTCGGGCTTGCAGGACGTTGCTCTCTCTCTGCGACAGGGAGCCTACACCTCATCTTATCGCTTGCGGAAAAATCACAACTGAGCCAGACCTCATTGGTGTATGGTTGGGTGCATTGTATTAAGAATAGCAAGAGCAGCAAGAGAAGCGCTGAAGGGGAGGGGCTTTGGAAGCGTCGGAATCCAAGTGAAAGGCTGGATGGCGCAAAGTCTAGCACTCTCCTTTGCCTTCCACCTCCTCAAAGTTATCACGCCACCCATGCTCTCTGACAAATTGCCTCACAGCGGAAGTTTGCACCAATGCGAGCAATGAATAAGCGCAATATCTCAAGCGCAGGCCCAACTACCTTACGAGTGAAAGGACGCCGCGTGTCGACGAGGGACAGAGCCTCAAGGGTGCGCATGCTGTCCATACATACAGGCTGCTTCTCGAATATGTCCTTATCATTGGTTCTTTTCCTTCTTGCCACCAGATGCCGCCATTCGGGTGAGGCCTTCCTTGATCAACGTCGAAATCGACGTTAGAGAACAACGGGGCCCAGAAAAGCATGTGAGGCAGCACACCATGATGGCATGCACGGAATAATCGGTGTCCTGGATCGAGTTGTGCTTCCCGGGATGCGCAGCCTTAACTCACATATAAGTCGGGCGAACAGTCTGCTTGGCGGCCCAATCATCATCGAGACGAGGCTCGCGATAGCACCACCCCGAGTAGAGAGGGGTTATAGAAGACGATGAGTCTTATCTCCAAATTCCGTAACACATTTACTTTTTATCAATGCCTTCTGTAGCAACTCATCCCACGCCGTTCATCCGAATGCTTATGTTTTGTACTTGATTTAATTCGCTTCTTATCGCTGTTCACTTAAGCTCCTCTGTCATACCTGCACACTTGCCCCGCGATGAATGTAATTGAAGCCATTAACTTTGGATGCGCAATACTATCTACTACGGTAGACGTTGCTCCATATGTCAAAAACTACATGTCGAAGAAGGATTCCAAGAAAAATGCGGCAAGGAGGGCTTCTCTTCAGGCCACAGTGGAAACTGAAGACGAAGACGAAGAGCGTACGCCGGCAAGGATTGAATCTAGTGGCGCAGATGGTCAGTTTCCTTCATCATCCTTAAAGACAATATTGTACAGTACAACTGACCTGACCCCTGCAGGAATTGGTCCTGGCGAGATGAAGGACTTGATGCAAACACTGCAAGCACAGTCGCAGGCAGTTCAAGCAAACTCGGAAATGATCTCGCAACTGATATTAGAAAGAGGGTCTGGAGCTTCCGACAGGCTTCCCAGTATCTCTGAGGACTCAAGATCAAATTCTGTGCTGGATGATGAAACTCGGCGTATGTCTCTTGGAACTTCATTGCGAGACTTTTCTTTCCCAGCATTGGACATGCCCCCACAAAGTGCTCTTAGCAGTTCAACATCAAGAGCCTCTTCCTTTTTCATGCCGAGTCCTACTGCGCCATTATCTCCTGCTACATCTATGTCAAGCATCTCCTCTTTCTCACTATCGAATAAAGACCATCGTGTGTCTTTCGGATCTCCGCATGAGAGGATCTCTTCTTTATCCGCGTCGAGCCCTATTGTGCCGCCATCGCCTACGAGGTCTATGTCGAGCACTTCCTCCTTTAATTCACCGAATCAAAATCGTCGTGTGTCGTTCGGATCTCCACCTACGAGAAATCCATCTCTTCAAAAAGCGAATTCTACAAAGCGCATGTCTGTCGAAAGAGCACTTTCAATACCATTGCCAAATAAATATGAACATCCTGCTAAGGTTGGACCTCTTGTGAAGCGCACGTCCGTTGAAATATCCCCTGAGAAAGCACTTGCAGCTCCATTGCCGAACAAGTATCAACGCCATTCCAGAACTATGTCTTTCCCAATTGCGGAGCCGCCAAAGCGCCCACTGGCCGAGCTTCCTGAAAGAACTTTGTCATATCCGCCACCGAATCAGTACCCTCAAGAATTCAGGACCCTGCCTCTGCCAACACCAAATCCGCCTTCGCGCATGACGCCTGACCCCAGAGTCTCAACATTCTCAGCGCCGACTAAACATCGTCATCAATCTCTACAGCCTCTTCACCCCATCGAGTCGAATCCAAGACCGCCCAGCATCCCGACACGGGAGCAATGGCGCAGTTCTCTCAAATCCCCCACAACGCCCAGCTCAATGTCACAAACGTTCTCTCCGGTGTTCAGCGACGCATCAATCTGCTCATCTTCGCGCTCCTCAGTCTCAATCCCAACCACCATCTCCTCAGCACTGCATCTACATCCGACTCCGAAGCCAACATCAGGACCCGATGATTCATTCCAATCCATCCTCTCCGTCAATCTGCTATCGCGCCTGCACCGTAATTTCAACGACGTCTCCAAAGACCAACTTATGCACCACGCCTCCTGCTGGTCCTATGCCCAATCGCTCGATCAATTATTGCATCCCGATCACTTCTATCTTAAAGGCGACGCTGCTATTCAGCGCTCCTACCTATCCCTTCGTACGCGCGGCTATCTTCACGATCTCGCGTATAGGGTCTCCTCCTCTTCCTATCGATATCCTGTTCCTGGTCCTACCTCCCATCTTCGAGAAGAAAAAGACAAGCAAGAACAAGAGTGGGATAATAACCAACAAGGAGAAAGCTTCGTCCTCTGGGTCTTCCTTCTTCGCCTCATCATGCATTCCGGCATCGATATCCTCAGCGAAGCACCAGCGCAATACGCGGACCCGACGGGACTGAGGGAGGTGGAGAGTAGTTATTGTCTTGCTAAGGAGATCTTGGGGGTTTTGGAATCGAGGTCTTCTTTTCTCTGAATTCTGAGTTGTGAGTTCTGAGTTCTGAGTTTTGAGTTTTGATCTGTTGGATGTGTATTAGTGTGAAATGTGAGTGTGAGTTCCTTCCTTTCTTGTAAAGCTTTTTTTGGTAGGATTACGACTACGACTTCGACTTCGATTCTGCAGGATGTCTGTATTGTTTATGGATTTTACGAGTTACGAATTACGAATTATGGCTCTTCTATGATTTGGAGTTTCTTCTATGATAGTACAAGATAAGACAAGGCGTTTTTTGGCTCCTTGTATTCTCGTGATGAAGATTGGAGATGGTGGATGGGCAGAGGCAAAAATTTGTATGTATGGAATTTGTAAACCATGTATTGCGATTGTCGATTGATATGAGGCATGATCCCGTCGTGTAAATCTGCATTGTGAAGTGATGATTTGGCTACCAGACCCCTTTTTTAGCCGAGGGATGGAGGATAGGGGAATTTGAGAGGGTCGAATGAGCACTTCTCTTCGAATTTAGCAATGCCTCTCGCTTCGAAAGTACAGTACGTAGAAAGGCGCTAAGTTGAAGCGGTTCTCGCAATGGGATTTTTGAATTAAGGTTCAATGTTATCGACATCCTTGAGCTTTCTTTGTTGGCACATTGAATCCTTCGTTAAGAAGCCTGTATACGCAATTCAAACACCTTTGTTTTGTTCGATTCGAACAATTCATTTATGCATGCCTTTTAGAACCAAAAAGTCCCACCAAGGAGGACCATTGCATGTATTCTCATGATCTTTCTTTTGTAGCTACCCTGGAACACCCGGAAGATGAGGGCCATGCTACCGCCGTCTATAAACACCCACCATCCAACTCGCTCTCAGCACCGCCAGTCCCCACGCCATGCCTAGACTATCCCACATAACGTTCAATTTACTGCCACTAATCTCCTTCCACCCTATTGGAATTTCTGCTACTTTGATTCCTGCTCCTCCTTTCCCATTGCCCTCAATTTTGGAGGGAGGTTCAGGCGCGCTCTCAGCAAGCATCAACATCTCGACATCGAAGATCCAGCCTTCAGCATGCATGTACGGCACGATATGGGGGAGCGAAGCGCGCGAGAAGAGCTTGAATCCGCATTGGGTGTCACGGATCCGCGAGGTGGCGGGAGGTGTGAGGAGGCGGAGGAGGAGGTGGAAGGAGTGCATTAGGGTGTTTCTTAGTGCAGAGCGCTGGAGGTTGGAATTGTGATTAGTGAGTTGCTCCTTGTTAATTGGAAAGGAGTGGGAACTGGAAAACAGGAGATTGAGAAGAGAGGGAGAGAGTGAAAGAAAGGAAAAGGAGGATAATACCTTAACAACAGCCTCGCTCCCCACCAAATGCGCCCTACTGCCCACCGCAATCGCTCTGGCCCCCACATCCTCATCCCTAACCTCTTTACATCCCTCCACTAATTTTCTTAGATCCTCAAACCGACTCGCTCCATCCGCATCCGCGAAAACCGCATAAGCACCTCTTACATGGCGGAATCCATGTGTGACGGCTCCTCCTTTTCCACGATTCTGTTTCAGGGTACAGACGCGCAGGACATCATGCAGGCCGTGTTTGTACGAGACTTTTAGGGCGACATCGACGGTTTTGTCGACAGAGCCATCATTAATTATGAGGATTTCGTAGCCGCCTATTCCCGTCGCCGTTCCTTGGGCTTCAGAACCGGCATGTTTTTTCGCATTCCCATTTGTTTTCTCTTTCCGAGAGGAAAGTGGTTGGCGTCCGTATTCGGTGTCCAGAAACGCAATAGCTTCCTCAAGCATGATTTCCAGCCTCTCTTCTTCGTTGTATGCTGGAATCACAACACTCATCTCCACTTCTGGATCATCGATCGTGCCGGTATGTTTCTGCATCTCTGCATTCGAATTCTCGGCCTCATCTCGATGCGAAACCCACTCATCGTGCCAGCAGGGAAGAGGTTGAGGAGAGGTGTGGGAGCCGCTGGGTGTGCTGGTTATGTATGTTTTTTCTGAAGGGTAGGGAGGGCGAGGTATAGGTGCTACGAGGAGGAGGGCGGCGTATAGCTATTTGTGTTCTTAGCATATCTTCTTGAGTGAAATTTAGAGGGAAGATGTACGAAAATGAGCGTAGAGACAACTGTCGCGAGAAGCAGCAGTAGGAGAGAGAGCGGCGACATTGCGAGGGCATATTCATACATGGCTCCCAGCAGCCTCCGTGGAATCTCTATGAGTGTCGCCATTGTCGCACCTTCCTTGGGCGATCGATGGATCAATTTGGCGCGAGTTGGACGTAATTGGGAATTAAGCTTGAAGGTAAAGAGAGATTAAGAAATAGCGACGAAATGGCCAATTTTCAACATGAAAATGCGCTGCGCACAGAGAGAGTCGGTCGCCAAAGTCTATTAATACATGGCCCAGATGCAATTGAAATTGTGTACAGAGAAAGTAGACTGCTAAGAAGCCGTCGTCGTAGGTGCTATTGTGCACTCGGTATCTCTTTTGGACACGGGGCAGTTTATGGGTGAGGTTCAGGTGCGTTTTAGCGGCGGGACGCCCCTGTTAGTGGCTGACGAGGCTATGATACGAGGCTGAGTCTGAGTCTGAGGTTCTCTCCTTTTTGGTTTATTTTTAGGATTGAGATTGTGTCCAAATTGTCTTAGAATGGATCTAACATATCAACTGAAGGAAACAAAAACGTCAAGTCTGTCAATGTGCGTGAAGAATGGAAATATCGTTGTTTTTTCCCCCAATGTTCCAAGCCTCGTCACAAACTACAGTCTGCCCGAGTGTCCTAGGTCCCGCCGGTCATTGGACGGTGAGAACGGCTTCTAAATGTCCCAGTTCATATTCAGCAATCGTCAGTATCGGAAGAGACCAATGAACGTAGCAAGTCGCAATGAGGTTGCCCGCTTAATAATTTAAAAATCCTCATGTTCGTATGCTGTGGTATCTATCAAACCCCGGTGTGCGTGCCGTAGCACAACACATGCAATGACCCAACGCCCAATTGCTGCTCATCAAATCATACAGTATAATACAATGCAGAGCTGAGTTACCCCGCTCTCTCATGTCCATCCTGTTTACCTCACAATTGGATTATATCGACCTCCGAGAAGTCAGGCGGGTTTTTCCCATACACAACCCTCGCCTTACTATCCAGTGCAGCACCAACATTGCTAATCCAGATATTATTGCCAGCATATTCTCTGGTCCTCTTAATTTCATCATCACTGACACCAATATCATCTCTCGGAATCCACACTGTGGGTCGTCTAGCTCTCAACGCATAATGCTGGAAAGCATGTCTCACGAGAGTGTCTCTCTCATCCGGTGTCAAATCCTCAATATCGTCGTTATAGCCTCCGTAGAGCGCATCCGCGATTTTCTTCTGTGTATCTAGATCTTGGCGTCGGCGTTTCACTCGGAGATGCGGATTCTCGTTGGGATCGTGACCTCGTCCGAAAGTTTGTTCGCGGATAGCACGACCTGACTTGGCCGCCCAGGACCCAGCCTCCTTGACAACGTTGGCAGGCTTGAACTTAGCAAACTTCCCCTGGGACGATATTTTGCTAAGTTCGATAGAACCATCGTGTTGGATTGGGGCAAGTGTTTCTTCATCATCCTCCGCAAGGCCAAGTCTTCGAGCTTGGGCTCTCTCAAAGGCTTCGTCACGGAGTACTGCTTCGTCCTCGAAAGTGATAGGTAGGTAGCTGAGCAGAGGTCCAAATGACCAATTGAGAAGTATTTGGTACAGTATTGTCAGGAATATAGAGACTATCATTATGATGGCCTGTGGTATGCAAGTAGCATTGTCCTGCTCATCCCGGACAAGGAAGAAGAGTCCGACCAAGCAGAGTTCCATGACGTACAATCCAGTGAAGGTCTGATTGATAGCACGAGGGTATAAGAGACCACCAGTATCAAGCTTGAACCTAGAGACGTAGAGCATGTTGTAGCGATTTGCAACCCAAAACAGGGTGAACGTGATAATAGCAAAGACGATAATGAGCGGAGACACGACACAGTAAATGAGAGCGATGCAAGCGAAGTTGGTGTAGACAGGGAAGGTGGTTCCCCAGGTGACATTCGGCAGGGTCGTATTTCGAGTCCACTTTTGTCGAGCAGTGTTGTCCAGAATCTTTGGCAGTAGGTACCAAAGAATCAAAGTCACAACTTGCAAAAGGGTTCCGGCACTCGTAGACAATGACTGAAGAATCATGTAAGAGAAGAAGTAGTTCGAGGCCTTCGGAAGTTGAGTAGCGAGAGTGTCAGGAATTGCAGTGATCGAAGTTGCCGACGACGTGAGGGCTGCGAAAGCGCCACCAGAGATAGAAACGACCAAGAAAACCTGAACGAACAGGAACCCGAAGTAGAAGTTCTGAACGGATCGTTGCTTCTGTACGCCAGTTTGTGCTCCTTGCATGAACGCGAGATAGTTCAGAATTGTAGGGACTAGTGCAAGCAAGATAGACAAAAATAGAGCTGGCAGGACACCTGCAAGTGCATCAAGAACCTTCGATGGTAGCTTGGAAAGCCAATGTAACCAGCTAACGGTTTTTGCCAAAGTGCCAATCTGGGCCAGTGATGCTGTCCATCCGACGGGAATCAACCACAAGACGACCATACCGAAGACAACGGCAAATACTACTGCCGTGCGGACCCAGGCCTCCCACCATTTGATTGACATGTTGTCCCAGATGACATCATTTGGCGATATTTCAACGGTTCGCGGAGCCATATGCTTAGGAACATGATGTGTAACTGCCTGGCAAGCCATATGGGCAGCGACCTGGTGGTTGAATTGTATGAAAGCAGAATTCATTAGCGGAAATCGCTCAGGGTCTTTTTGGTCCATTTCGATCTCCATGTTGAGTCGAGCTAGTTCTTCGCGGCACCAGTAGATTGTGTCAACCTTCTTGTTAATCAATGGCAGCCCAGGCAACCAGCCAGGGGTCCAGCCAAAAATGGGTAGTCGATGTGTAGGTCGATCCGCGGCCTTCAGGTACCGCTCCCAGGCGGCACCGTGAGCATCTTCTTTAAAGTCGGGATTGTAGGCTTTAGGATAGTCCAATAGTTCTTCCTCATCCTCTCCCAGGAAGGGAATCATGGCTTTGACTTTGGCGAAGAAGCCTTTCTTCTCGACCTTGTCTTCTTCGTCCTTCTTCGAGATACTATCCGTCTGAGTCAACGGAAACTCGTCACCCTCTTCGTATCCTGTAGGTAATGGTGATGCAAAACCTCCAGCAGGGCCTTCCCAGAATTTCCACCACCCGTGGTTGCTGAGAACCTCGTTCGTGGCATCTCCACCATAACGATCAGTAACTCGTCTCACAGTATTTCCAGGTAGCCTCATATCATTCCCATGTCGTTTGGGCGCTTCTGAGGAGACTGGTGAAGATGGGTCGACCATATGGTCTCGTTTCTCAGCTTCCGTATCGATCCCTGCTCCAAAAGGTCCGCCCACATTTCCAACATTTGGCTCGCCACGATAACGGCCGTACTCGTCGTAGCCATCGTCCTCGAGATCCGAGTGTGCGTCATCAAACGTCACAAATCCGTTCATAGTCTCTATTTGATTGTTGATGTCCCTGCCCACGTTGCGAGCACCCCCAATGACTGTGCCTCCAGCCTTGCCGACCGCTCCAAATCCCTTTCCAAGACCCTGTCCAACAGTCTCGAAACCCTGCCCGACAGCAGCTAGACCGCCGCCGATGCCAGGTATCTTGAATCCACCTTTTCGTTCATTGTCTAGCTTTCTCGCTCTCTCTTCCTCCTCATCAATAGCATCATCAACGGTGTGTGGGACCTGATGAGGATCGCCCGCACTCATACCACCTTCTTGCGCCAGCCTTTGGGCTCGTAAGTCATCATTTCTCTCTTGCTGAGTCTTTTCCTTCTTTGTTTTCGGTTTTGTCTTTCTTTGTTTTGCGACCAGTTTTTCGTCCTTCTCCAATTGCTTCTTCTGGGCCTTCTTGGCAAGCCTGACAAGCTCTGTCTCAGCCGACTCGAGTTGCAGGAAAACCTTTTCCCGTTGATGAATCTTGTCGAGCAGAAGGTCAAACTTTCGATTGATCCAGATATTTCGAATGCCTCCAGGAAATACGTCGTACAAACCGGAAAGTGCTTCGACTGTCAACCATTTTCGGGGAATGGCGCTCACCAAGACTGTTGTTGCCGAAGCTCTCAGACGATGCTCGGCAGATGTCAAATAATCTTGCCGCACCTTGATGTATACTCTCAACTCTGCAAAGAACACTCCACAAACCCATATAATGACGAAAATGGCGAGTACCAAGTGGGCCCAGTACCGGTTAGTTTCGGCTGGTCTCACATTACCCCATGCCAACGTATCCAAACCAGTGATATTGGCGTGCTTGGAGTCCGTCGCATTATCAAACTCCAAAGCGTATGCAGGTCCCCTCCCACCAATTTTGTTGATCGGCAAAAGGACTGGAAGTATAACTGCGGCCATAGGTATGAATATAATCAGGAGCGTCTGCAGATAGCGTAGGAAGAAGTAAGCATCAAGACCGCATTTGTTGATAACCTCTCTATCTTTGAATCGAAATATCGCAACAAGCCAGCCCCAAGGAGTTCGTGGTGGTGGTTCCGTCCGTTCGCGTTCGGGGACCAGGTAGGTCTTGGGCTTGCTGGTACTTGTTAGCCGGAGGCTCTTGTCAAGAGGCGTCATTCCGATCTGTCGCTACTTACTAGATACGTGCTTGCTTGTCCTTCAGCAGTAAGAATACTAGCATTTGTACACCAAAAATGACCAACGAAGCAGCCAAGGCAGTAATCAATCCTACCAAACTGATTCCTTGTGTTGTTTGGCCACTTCCAAGAGAGGAGGAGTCGGTCGAGGAGCTCGCAGAGCTCGTGCTCGACGCTGTCGCCGAAGCGGTCGACGACATGGTGAGCCTCTAACTATTGTTGTAATTGTTTATCGAGACATGGAAGGTTGTTTCGCTAGAAAAGAAGCAGTTTTGATGCGTGTGCGGAGAAATTTCGAGATCGTCTGTTGTCAAAGGAAGTCTGTCGCGTTTCAGGTGACTTGGGTCGTAGTGTCCAGACGCGGCCCAGGGTCTCAAATTAAAAAGGCCCAATTTGAGTACTCGGATACTTTGTCGTGAAGATGTGTTGGGAGGAAGGTTAATATCAAGTTTCGATATGGTCGGTCCCAGCCGAGGCGCTACCATCGTTCGACCTGTTTTGATTGTTTCTGTGCTTGGTAGGTTGGTACGTAGTATGTATGAATCGATCGATGATGTTGGTGGGTCACTAATGATTCGCTGGTCGGGTTTTGCAAGGATCGCCATCTTGAATAACCTTGAGACGTGCCAAGCCATGACATCAGGGACGGCACTGGCTCACCCATGATTGGCGCCACCCCTTGGTTTCATTTCAGGGGTGCCGACGCGACAGCGGCTGACGGCCAGGGATCACGCGCTTAGATCGATTGCTGAGCAGAAATCATTCGTTCTCCTTTCTCCATCCATTTCAGACGGTATCATTATTCTCAAATTATCGCCAGATTCTATTCATAGCCGAAACAACCACGCGCTTGAGTGAGCGTTTACAGATACCACTTCAGCTCATACTCGCCACGAGTTAACGATCTTTTCGAGCTCGTGTTTTCTTTGTATTTTCTCTTTGATCGTTGCGCTTACTGGATCAGAGGCGTCACCGAGTAAGAATGCTCTGATGAGGTTTGTGGTCGACGCATTGAATCATTCAACCCTGTGCTTTCTGGCAAGCACAAGAAGACAAAAGATTGTCAGTAGTCAACACAGACAGCCAATATCTCGTTATCTAATCTGCTGCGTCGAGCAAGTTAAGAAGGCAACAATGTCATTCAAGACAGACATCCGCGATCTAATTATCTATATTTGCTACGTCAATTAGTTTTGGATTCTCGAAGTCGAGATACACTTTAAACTACCAAGAAAGGGTGTTCGAATTCAAGATTTCTATCCTTCCGACCACTTGGGAGAAACTATTAAAGATACGATCGAGAGCTTTCGAGGATTAGTTGTTCCGACAGAGCCACGATCATTAATCTAGCATAACGAGCCGAACAAATAACTGTACACACTTGTGGTGCCAACACTAATAGCTAGCCTGTCGTTCCCTGGTGCCTCCCGCCTGTCTCCAACTTCCGTAGAGATAGGAGCTGAGAACGAGACCGATAATCTAACCAGAGAGACAAACAGAACAAAAACATTAAAACCCAACGGTCAGAGCCAACGCCTCTCATTTCTCATTTCTTATTTCTCATTTTATTCGTTTATATTTCTTCATGGACCAGATTCTCATTTATTTTATGGTTTTGGCACCTCATCGTTGTAGGACAGCGACAGCCTTCCTTTCTGTAGCGAGCCGCCTCGTACTATAGAATCAGAGCAATTTAGATGTTCATTAAAGACCACGAATGATTCAGATCATTGCCTCCAAGATTTTCCATCCTGCCTCGAACCCGAACCAGAACTAAGTGCAGGTAGGTCTTGCACGTCACGTCCAAGTTAGATTAAAAAAGAGAGGTTACAGAAGGTAAGTGCTTCCGATTACCGAACCGTGACTTGCGAGATGTGGGTGATGAAATGGGTTCAACGAATGGGACATATATATCTTTATTGTCGTAGTTTCGGATGAGAGTGGAGTTGGAGATGGACTATTGGGCCTGGGTTAGTGTGGACTATAATACTTTAGTCTAACTCGTTCGTAACTGAGGATTGGATTCAAGGTTGTCTTCCATGTATGTATTGCATTGTATACTGGAAGTGCCTTTTATGTGATGAGTTGAAGGTGTGGATGAGTGATAATAGGGAAGAGAAAAATTTTCTTTGCTGAGAGCAATGTATTTTCTTGCCTATGCTTGTATTTATCCCAATTCCATGTGTTTTCTGCTCCCAGAAACGAGGTGACCAAAAACCATCCTATCCCATCCCAAATAGACAGAGGGTCACATAAAAAGTAACGAAAAGAAACGCCCAGCTTCCCATGCCATCGTAATACATCCCACATCAACCATCACTCGTGTTCCCAGTGTTCACTCACTCCTTATTTCTGCACTTCCCGCACCAACTCTTCCCACACTCACACTTCGGACTCGTCGTCTTCTCCAGCTTCTCCACCTTCTCAAACCCACTCTCCCTCTCCAGCCACGTCGCAAAGTTCTGCAGCCCCGGATGAATCTCCCTCGCCTTTTGAATATCAACATTAAATCCGTCCTTCTCGAACCACTTAAACATGCTCCCAATATCCCCCATAATAGTCTTGACCAACGTGCCTACGATGCTGAACGTCTGCGGCATATCCGAACCAAGCGTATCTTTAAATACCTTACAAGCTTGCTCGAAGTTCAACTCATCGCCCGCGATCCCGATTGACTTTCCAGCCCACTCCTCCGGAGCGAGGAGGGCTTTGGCGGCAAAAAATCCAATGTCAGATGTAGCGACCATCTGGACGGGCTTCTTGCCGACGCCGTGCCACATAGCAGCGAATCCCTTGCCGTTGAAGTCGTTGGTCAAGTTATCGAAGAAGGTGACGGGACGCAAGAATGTCCATGCTGTGGATGTACCCTGGGCTTTCTCCCGGATGTACTTCTCGATGCGGTATTTGGTTGCAATATGGGGAGCGGGAGTAGGGTTTGTGTCGGAGATGGTTTCTCCGCCGCGATCAGCGGATGTGAAGACGAAGTGCGAGACATTGTGGGCGAGAGAGGCGTTGAAGAGGCCTTCGGCTTGGGCTTCCTCTGCTCCTGCAGGGCCGTGCACGGTTACACAGAAGACGGCGTCGATGTGGGAGGGAGTGGAGGAGAAGATGGCTTCTGGTGCGGTTGGGTCGCCGGTGAGAAGCTCGACTCGGGAGTCGAGAGCTGCGATAGATTTGGCTTTGGGAGATGCGGTGTTGCGAGTGAGGGCGAGGATCTTTGCCTCCGCGGGGAGTTGAGGAGAGGCAAGAAGGGCTTTGACGGTTGAGCTACCTTGTGTACCAGTCGCACCAACGACAAGGATGGTCTTTGGAATGGCCATTGTGAGATATTTGGTGAGGGAAGTTGATGGTTGTTGGAGGAAGAGTTGGTGTTGTAGATGAGCCGATCACTGCCTTGGTGGGGTAGTGAAGTTACACGGAGTGAAGTCGAGGTTGAAATAGCTTGAGGAAGTCGGTTCACTGATGATCTTTTGTTCTCGAGAATCGCAGATTATTTAGTGGCCGAGAAGAGGAAGAGCGAAGATGTGCGTCGTTATGAAGGATTGAGGAGCTTGTTGAGGGGTTGTTTGCATGCAAGGCTGAGGGACGAGGCTAGTGGCTAATTAAAGAGGAGCTTCCCCTGAATATATCTAGCGCTAAACTCGATATAGAAAACTTTAGCGACTCGAGTGATTCTTGTATCAGGAAGTGATTGATGATTTTGATGCTAATGCTATGCCGAAGATAATGATAAAGCCGGAATGGTTTAGAGCTACTCTCATACTTATATTCTATCTCCAACGAACGTACTATCGTCTTTTTCCACGCTTTGATACACGATGATGATTCTTCCTCTTGGTTGTCCCATATCGCGATTCCGTCGGCCGTAAGTTTTCTGTTCTGATTGGCTGCCTTGCCCTGCACGCACCGTCTGAAACTCGTTTGCGGGAGGCTGTGCCAATTCCCGTGCAAGCGAGACATCGCTGGAAGGATTGTTAGCCCGATGCATCTCTTTCTTGCTGAGCCGTACGGAGCTAACCTCCTCGCACCAATGCAACAACACCATGGACGTTCCATTTGGATTTCTTAGCAATTCCGAATTGTTGGTTATTCCAGACCTTTCATTGGATGGGGTCGGAGTATTTCTTTCCCGACGCTGAGCAGGCAAGAGAAAGCCCCAGGAGTCAGAGAGGAAGTGATTGCCATTCGAGAACCGGGGTTCCCTCCTTATCATTTATTCGCCGCGTTGTACGAGATACGCGAACCTCAAGAATACTCAGAAATCCTAACACTAGGATGGCTATATCTTAAAACTAAGTACTAAGAGCTAATGCTCTTGCTAATGGTCTTAGTTCGTCGCGAGGTGAAGTCATCAGCGACCTATTGAGATGAAGAATAGTGGGAGTCTTCATTTAATTATGCGCTGCTTGTCTCTCGGTCCCTTCGTGCGTCTTCATCTCTCTGCAGCTTGAAGCACTGCAATCGATTTGTTCACCTTGGTCCCTAATCACTACGACATGTTTCCGCTCCCGCTGTTGCTCTTGGTCGATGGAACAGTGTCGAGCTGCACTGCACGCTCATCTGCAGAGTTGATTCCACATGTGGTACTCATACTAGTACATCACCGCAACGATAAGACCCCTTGCATCAATATATGCGATAGGATTATACAAGCGGAAAAAACCCTCATAATTTGAAAGCGCATGGTTCGAAAGCGATGGAACGAATAGAAGTGAAGAGACAGCGGGAACGAAGTACTTTCAGCTGCAGCGGCCGGGTCGTGGGAGGCGCCGCACTTGACATGATTTCCCTCTGATAAATGATACATACATCTACCAATTGAGGGTGTACGACTTTATTGCAGCATGCACCGTGATGCAGACCAAATGCAGTGCATCCGTAGAACGGTGTCCCGCACCAACCGGGACGCATTCTTCTCGGTTAACAACCCAAATATATATATAGAATTGGGTCAGCGGGGGTGCCGAGTAGGACGACGTGTTCGGAATACCACGTCCGACAAGCGATCCATTCTGTCGGTAACCATTCACAATAAGAAATCACGACTGAAAAGATCAATAGCCCCACCAAGGATAGTGGCGTGTGAGTGGATGGTCCGAGGGGCTCAGGATCTTTTCCTCCATCTGTTGTCACTCACACTAGGCCTGATGGAAAAAACCCACAATACGACACTATTCCAGTACTCTTCTCTATTTACCTTCCCCTCAGCTCCCTTCCAATATATTTTCCATCCTCTTCGCAGCAAAGCTTAACGGTAACGCTACAATGGCTGATACACATACTACAATCGAGGCTGAAGCCGATGACTATGAGTACGATTCCGGACTCGGAGAGGACACAGCCAGTTCGACCACTTCAATTAGCTCTAGTATCATGAAACATCGTGAAGAGAACGGAAGAACATATCACGCGTACAAAGAAGGAAGCTATGCCTTCCCAAACGATGACCCAGAAGCAGACCGTCTTGATCTCCAGCATCACCTGTTCAGCCTGACTTTCGATGGAAAATTATTCACAGCTCCCATTCCGAAGGAGAAGAAGTTCCATCATGTAATAGATGTTGGGACAGGAACTGGGATCTGGGCAATAGATTTCGCGGATGAGCATCCAGAAGCGAAGGTTCTGGGCGTGGATTTAAGCCCGAGTGAGTGGTCGCAAGGAAACCTTGTCTCGTTTCTCAGTGACCTAGCTAATGGTTCGTGCAAGTCCAACCGCAATTCGTTCCACCCAATGTCACTTTCCAAGTCGACGATGTTGAAGAACCATGGACCTACTCACACAAATTCGACTTCATCTACAGCCGCATGATGACAGCTTCGTTCACCAATTGGCCTCGATTCTTCGCTACAACATTCGAGTAAGCCGTTCCCAACCCTTCTTCCCTCCCTTCCTGTCCTTCTCACCCTCTGTCTTGTCTCTAACCTAACGCCACCTCTTCCAAAGATCCCTCGCACCAGGCGGCTACCTCGAACTAGCCGACATCAGTTTCCCCATTCTGTCAGACGACGGCACGCTCCCACCCGACTCCACACTCAAAAGATGGGGCGACCTATGTCTCGAAGCGGGAGCCAAAGCGGGACGAATAGTTGACAGTGCGAAGTTTTATAAACAGCAAATGAAGGAGGCGAGATTTGTGGATGTGGTGGAGACGGTGTATAAATGGCCGCAGAATCGGTGGCCGAAGGATCAGAAGTTTAAGGAGCTTGGTATGATTATGTTCTCTTTCTCGCTCTCGTTCTTATTCTCATTCTCTTCTTTTTATGCTATCTTTGTTGATTGATGCTGTGAAAGAACTGGCATTGGATTGAACTAGATCGAGGATGAACGACGATCATCAGGATAAACTGTGAGAGAGAGAGAATGGAAATTTTAATATGAAACAGGGATGTGGAACCACGAAAACATTACGCCCTCCCTTGACGGCCTGAGTCTAGGTCTTTTCACCCGAGTTCTGGGCTGGAAGAAAGAGGAAGTAGATGTTTTCCTCATAGATGTAAGGAAGGAGATGAAGGACACAAAAATCCATGCTTATTTCCCGATGTGAGTCACCTTACCTAGATCTTTGAATGTGCGAGCTAAGACTAGGTGTAGATATGTTGTTTATGGGAAGAAACCAGAATAGAGCAAGGTACTGGAAAATGAGAAATGATTCAAGCAAGTGAGTATCTCCTTGTCGATGATCGAGGGTGTAGATTCTGAATAGATAGATAGGTTATGATGACACTTAAAGAGAAAATAAAAACGATTTCTCTCCTCGAATAAGACTTTTATCTTTCTCAATAGAAAATCCTCGAAAGTCTCGACGGAAATCCACACTCGAGTAAACACTAAACAAATAATAGTGACACCTTCCATATGGAAAAGTAGGACGATCGCATGAGCATTCTCCCACGACCTAGCTCAAAAGTCTACGGAAATAATCCCCATCTGCTCAAACTGCTTGCGACATACAAGTTTAAAGATAAGTATAACTTGGGGTTTCCATTCGCAGATACCAACATAGGAGATAATTTTTTTTAACCAGCGTCAGTCAAGTTCTGTGGCTGCATTGTCAGGAGGTATGGTACGAGACAACAACTTATAATTCTATAAGATCTGGGTGATGGTAGGCATTCCTGCGGAAAAGACCACAATAGCTTTATTTAATTGAACCAGAATAATCTACCAGCAGTATGGCGAGTAGTCAAAATCGACTGAAGTTGACTAGAAACTTGTGTTAATTTCTAATCATGGCAGCTACTGTCTGGAGGAAAGCAAAGCAATAAGAAAACAATAAAGCAGAGGTAAAAACTACACACATCACTGCAAGGCGAGTGGCACAGCTGAATGCGAGTGGGCATGGGAGAATCTTGCATCATACAAGCAGGAAATCTACTCGTCATACCAGAACTTCGCAAAGTATCAAGCCAGCTAAACATTATGTTCTAACCCATCGCATAGATCCCCGCTTTTTCCTCATTTTTGATATCCCTACGTTTCCAGCTCTCGACCTCCAACCCACCTCGAAGAACACCTATCCTCATGGTCGATAGTAGATTATGTGCCGCATTCGTATGATTGTAGACGCCGCCATTGAACATCGCCGTCGCGTCCTTGCCGATCGCTAAGCCGATCATTGCTTTCCCGCCTGGATGCGCCTTGATGAAGTCTTTCACGTCGTGGATTACGCCTGCGATGGCGATGAGAGCTTCACCGTTCATTGCACGCGAGGCGTAATCGTCCCAGTCTATGAGTGGTAAATCTTCTATTGGCGTTCCCCACTACGACGAATTAGTGCTACGGTTTTTGGAGACGGCGAGAGTGAAAGAAATGAAACGTGGGGTAGGAGCCCAACACAACAAAGTCAGGTTCCAAGAGCGAAGGAAAATGTTGCTCACGTTTATAGTGGCTCTCTTCTGGTCAAGCTTCTTTTGAAGCTGTTGTAAACGACCTTTCTCGATCTCATTTCGGCGACATGTCTTCAAGTTGCTTGCTAGGCCAAGTTGCTTCCACAGCCAGATAGACCACTTTGTGGGATCGTACTGGTACCATTGAATTGCGTTGCGATAATCTGATGGGAACTCGTGGTGAAAGTTATGATAGCCCTCTCCAAGAGTAACCAGAGCTGTGATCATGTGGTCTCGAGGAGAGTTGCGGTCATCAAAAGGTTGATCTCCAAGCCCTGTACGCCGGAATTTCGCAGTTAGCATACTGAGTTCAACCATTCCCACAGTAGAGCTGCATGTTCTGGCAGCATAGCACATGCATGTGTCTGAGAGTAATTCCGACTACATGCTCCTAGAACAGAAAGAAGGTAGGAATAATTATCTGAGATGATGAGACTTACAATGGGCGAGCGAGTTGACACAGAACGTTGCTTGTTGCACGACGAAGAGACGTAGGATGCCAGCATAAATGAGTCCACCTTTCCAATCACCCCAACATATACCTGCAACAAGACATGGGAACAAGAAAGCCATGAATATAGCAACGCTGATGTAGTGACGGTGCTGCCAGGTAACGACTGGATCATGGTTGAGATCAGAAATATCCACTCGGCCGATCTTCTGTGGATTCTGCTTGAACACCATCCAACCCATATGAGAGTATAGAATGCCTTTCTGGACTGAGTATGGATCTTTCAGAGTGTCTGTATATCGATGATGAGCTCGATGGTTACGCGACCACCAACGAATCGACCCTTGAATCGCGCCCCCACCCACGGCGGCAAGAAAGATCTGAATAGGAAGTGTAGCAGAATATGAAGTATGAGACCATAGTCTATGATAGCCTGTTCTCATTAGCTCTCCTCAAACTTATATGCAGGAGATGGGCTGCATAGTACCTGCGGTGATGCCGAGCCCAGTCATGAAGTAATAGACGAGAGTCCATACGGCCGTCTTCCAAAGCAATGGCGTGGAGAAAGCTATGATGATACCGACGAGAGGAATTCCTGCAACGAATATCACATTGACCCATGCGACGTGCCGATGCCAATTCGAAAATGTGAGGGGCTGCTCTGAGATATGCGGCTGTTTCGAGCCTTCATTTGATTTGACAACTGTTGGCAAAGCCATATTCGACGATCGGCGTGAATTTTCGTTGCCGGGAAGTAAAATAAGACAAAAGTGTAAAGGAAGAAAATTTAAATACCAGAAGGAAAGCCATTTCTATTATCCTAATATGAAGGAATATTTGCGTATATTTTGGTTCGGTTTTGTTGGGATTTTCAACAAAAGAGAGGCCCCCGACAAAAGAGACATGGGTCGATTTTTTATGCCTGGGAGAAGACTGCCATTCCGGGGTTGACCGCTGAATAGCATTGGTCTTCAAAGAACATGCAATTGATCGACTCATATCTTAGAAACTCGCACCACATATCGCCCTTGATTCATTTTGGGGTCTCGGCGCCGCCATCTGTTCCTGAACCATCAAGCAATGACGATGCGAGTCGAACCATTGAAGAGAGTCGTCGTAATGAGACCAAATAAAAGGGTCAACAAACGCATTGATGAGAAAATTTCTATATCCATATTAATTTCGAGTACGCTGACACCTTCAGCCCGCTTAGATTCACACCGTCGTGTGCGCATGGCTTTGTTGGGCCATTCCATTACGCCAGGGGTTGAATCAGGCGACTTGAGGCACTGGAATTGAACCCCTTCAGCCACAGCTCTTGTCCAGTCACACAGGTGGTTGGGCTGCCACATATCTCGACCGCTTTCCTGGCCTTGGGGGCTGATGCATGTGTTTGCATTCTGGGAGGAACTGTAGAGATGATGAAAGAGATACGGAAGGATCGAGGTACCATACCCAAAGCGGATGAACTAAGTCTAAAGAGGAAGTACCGAGGTATTTATATTTCAATCAAAAACTTAACAACACTCGCAGACGCACAAGCATTAAAGAACCTGTATGCTTCTTATTTTTGAATGCAAATCCCAGAGATAGTCAATCTGTACATTTTTCTTACGATAAGTAAACATTGGCTCAGGTTTTTTTCAATCTCTTCAGTTGGCTCGACACCGTCAAGAGTCCTACATAGAAGCATTAATGTAAGGAACTCGAGTGTGCTCCACTTACAGTCCCTCTAAAGTGTGGCTCAACTACGACCCTCCAGTATTGCAATGTCTAGAGGAGTGGTTTCATGATGGTTAGCATCATGAACCTTCAGGAGGACGAACCGTGTGTTTGAAAAGCTACAGGAAGTTCTTTGCAGGCATTGGACGTGAGAGGACATCACTGCGAAAACTCTCATACGGAGCAATTTCAAGTATATCTTATCACCTCGATAATTTCCTGTCAGATTAATAACCCGTGTTCCCATCTAAAAGCTCTTCATCTCAACACCAGCGCTTCATGCTTCAGTAAGTCGAGATGGCAGCTAGGCTAGAGGTTCTAACCATAGAGCCCCGCGTCTGCCACCGACTTGCAGGCGGAGATAATGCCAAGACTCCCCGTTCCCCCCTTTATTGGATTTCTCGCTTGGCTAGGAAACGGTTGCGAGATCAAGCTGCTGCGTAATGGATCTGCGAAGAAGTCTACAGCCAAATGTAACAAAAGGATTTGAAAAGCCCGAAGTTTCCGTGATCAGGCAGAAGAGATGATTTAGACTTGTATGTTACGAGTACCATTCTATTTTTGAGATAGAGAACTGTGTTGGAAAATGTAGAGAAGCTCGAGGTCACGGAGCTCGGCTATGAAAACATTACAATCTTTCAACTACATACTTTGAAAGAGATAACTTTTTGCCTAGACATTTTCTTTGCGTTCAAAGCGAATAATATTGTCGTGCTTTTCTAAGTGGGTGCAACGGCTATTTGATCATAAATTTTGACGAAGTCTTTGTTATCATTTCTAAATCAACAATAGACTGCATCACTCAACAGACCCTAATCAAAATTTAGATTCGAGCTCGAATCTGGACCAATTAAGCATGTACATTTATCTCTCACTCCCTCTGAGAGTAAATCTGCAGATCCAAAGTATAATCATGCATAGTCATTTAATAGAATCCAAGTGAAGTGGCCGGCTTAGATTTTCGTAGCCTGGGATGGCGGGGGTGGACGAGGTGCAGCTTTTCAGGCAGCAGCAGCTTAGACATTTAATGATAACGGCCTAGAAGCTGCACCGCCCCTCATTGTAATCTAGCGACCAAAGCCTGCAGGACCCTCTCGCATCACATCCACGTTCTTTCAGATCCTTCGACTCATTTGACAGACTGAACTCTTTACAGAAACAATGATTTAGGGCCCGTTTGAATTCCTCGGCTGTGACTGTCATTTTCTAAAAATGGAAAGAGCAAGGCAATAGTCAAAAGAATTCTCTTTGGGACGAGTTCTAGACCTCTGCTATTTGAGTAGGAAAAGTTGTCATCGCATACGCAAGATACTACTTGAAAATGGCAGTCTTCGTATAATTCCGCATAACTTCAATGTTGTTCCGACTATATTTACAGTCGCATGCAAACCAAGACACCGCAGCAGGTCTACAAAGACGACCAACGTTAGTACAATTTCTCGATTATCGGGTTTGGAGCCTTTGATCTCTTCTGGTGTCTTGATTCGCGGTCATTCCCTCACGTTGATGAGGTGACCCTGTCACTGAGAGGCCTCTCGTTGCAACCGTGCATTGTGGCTTGCCACTCGCCATCCAGCCAGAAAACGCACGTGCTCCACTGATTACACTTTCGTGCTTTTAGAAACGAGGCTGTTGAGGCCGCTCACCACACTCAGAAAATCGAGCACACGTCCCTGCTGAGGCCGCTCATGCTAAGTTCCCCGAGTGATAATAGCCGGTTCACCTCCTACGCTCGCATTTTGTGACCGAGCGTAGGAGGTGAACCGGTTATTATATAAGAGTTTTCTGTCTCCCCGCTCTCTTTTCTTTCGAAATAACTTTACGATTACAACAGTCATCAAGTATTCTTTCTTAGGACTGGATTTTGGGTCCTCTTCATTGCACACAAATACTGAGGCCGGGCTAGGCTGTCCACCTGGGCGGCCGAACTTCCCAGGGTTGCTCTCTCCCTCTCCCTCTCAGCAAGCGAGCGGAGCGCTCACTCCGCTCAGCTACCCATTTCAGGTCAATATGACTGGCAACTAAGAAGCAATTGCGATTCCAAAGATGCACCCTTACCTCACACAAGTCAGTTCGATTACGAGTACCGCCTACTTCTCCGCTGCAAAAGCCCCTCTACCGTCCTCGGTTTACGCGACGAGTCTCGTCCGGATTTCTACGACGACGATATTGCGTTTGACGCCGCCCAATCACAACTATTCATAGCGCAGGCAACCTCCTCCCCGCAAGATATCAACCTTTCTGCCCTAGAGCCAGTAGATCAGAATGAGATCTTTCTTCAAGGCCAACACAACACTCCAATCTCGGGGGCCACCTCAACCGAACCTTCCACTTTTTCCAGCCCGTCAGATGGAGATAGCACCCCTGCTGCAAGCCCGATACCTCAAAAGTCTCCTTCCACTGATAATAATCATACTCCTCAGCCTCAACGGCAGGCATCATTTTGGTGCGAGCAGTGTCCAAATCATGCTCCCTTTAGGATGCAATCGCGGCTCACGTAAGTTTCAAGAATATACCCTGCTATTCCTACCTATACTAATTTAATAACTGCAGCCGCCACAAGAAGACGCACTCAAAACCTTATGCCTGCCGTGTGCAGCAAAATTGCGACTTTCGCTGTGCTGAGCAACGAGATCGACTACGACATGAAGCGAGTCATGGAATACAACTGCAAGGAATATCACGGTACTTCTGCCCCTACGAATGCAACTGGAACCTTACAGGAATCGAAGGTGGATTCGGAGTACGGGAGGACAATGCAAAGAGGCATATTCGAAACAAACACGGCGGATCGAAACCGGCACCAATACGAATCATCACTTAACATGACTTTCAACTACCAAGGGTCCATCTTACGGAATCGCATTTTCTTTCGCGATGTCATAGGAGATCCAGTACTTGAGTTTCGAAGTTGAACGAGCGAGCGACCTTCGGAACAGAGCTAGGATGGATGAGACACGATGCACATGACCAGTATCACGTCTGCGTTACCATGGGAAACCCATATTTCACCCGACAATGACTAGTGAGCTTTTCTCAATCCTTCTTACTTGTTTCCCTCGATCGGCGCTTCGGAGATGACGAAGCCTAGGTGATTTCAAAACAGTTGCACAGTGGTAAAGCACTTGTCAGGGTTGCGGGTTGCCTTTTTCCTCCGGCCAATAAACTTGATCAATTTCCTTGTTAGTTTAGGAGGATCAGCAAATGATCGTGGTAAAATATGGAAGTTATAGAGGACAGTGGAGAGGACGTGGAAGACAGGTGCTTTGCTGCTGCTAATTGGACATCGCGATATTCTGTTCGCCAGAAAACGAGTCTCCTTTGTTGAAAAAAACACTTTTCTTTTAAAAAGGCTTTCTAAGTCCAAGGTCACACTAAAAAAAGAAAACGCAAGCTGCGAGCAGCCTCTAGAGACCGGGGGAAGTACTCGCAAACTTTCGAGACAGGGCCAAGCTTGCTTGGTGGCCTGTTGTGATGGGATAGGGTGGGCGGGGTCGGGCGTCGAGCTTTGGGTCTACGCTTTGGTCGCTTCAGTTCTACCTTTTCGTTTCTGGAAAACTTTCGGACGGATTTGGTTCTATGGGTGACACGTGGCATGGATAGGTGTCAAAATACCCGTTGGCTAGTCTGGTAGCAACGGCGTTGTGGATGACTCGTCAACTCTTTGCAGATGTCTTTTTTTATTTTTAAAGAAAATGTTATCAACTCAAAGCACTATCGCTATGTCTTTTGATAGACTTCACACTGCGGAAGATGTGCTAGGATATTGCTACTATAATTCTTCAAAGCTTAACTGATCGATTTTGACTGGTAGAGGTTGTAGATACCCTGGTAATAGATCAGGTCGCTTGGCTCAACTCGATCTACGCGGCATGAATGCAACGTACCAATACAATGGCGTCCTTGCATCGTACTTTAACCTCCCACCCTGCACTTCTGTTATTAGATTCTCAATTACTAACTTATCTACAAGAACCGATTCCATGAAAGCCTTGTGATACTGCTACAACTTTATCATGCTGTCGATGAATTGGATAATTCATTTGCAGATATGGATTTCGCACAGATCAGAGACCAAGTAGAGTTGAACAGGGGCTAAGGATGGGTTTCTTTAAACTATGGAAGAAGCGGGGAACGAGGAAGAGGTTGTCGTACAGGTTCCTTACTGTTTTTGCTGCACAAAGTATTTGTGACACGGTTTGTCTCTGCCCCTATTTTAGCCGAGGAGAGTCTGCTTAGTGGGTTTAGTAGTGAAGATACTCTAATATAGAGATATAGGTCATCAACAATTTCCAAATCATACGCTACGAGAGGTTTTGAGTCACAGGTGAGCAACATCGCTATAATGCAGTATCATATTTTCAGACCCCACGTCCGGATAGCAGTATTGAAGACGGCGATGGAAATCCTCACGTGATTGCAAACCTATTCGCTCATTTGGCAAAGGCCATTGAGCGATAAGCCTTAGTCAGGACTGTCACGAGAGATATATTGGTCTAGTTACGAGTTAATGCGGTATACGCTGAGTTTCTCACTCCTAGAATGCTACTGATTTATCTACAGTGAGCTTCGAACTGAACTGCGACTCCCACATCTTTACTCGCCGAGATCAATACCCCCATATTCTGCCCATGCCACCTTCAACCCTCGCTTCAAGCATGGGCGTTGATGACTCTACTAGTTCCCTATTGGAATCCTCTCCTGCGAGCATTTCCCAACTGCGGGACATAGAGGCTAGTTTCGTCAAAATGCAAGAATAAGCTTAGTTCTCCTAATTGACAAACATAATCTTGAGCAGAGTAGGCAATCGAGTTCTTCTATTCTTATACGATGACGAGCATCTTACTAGAACGAATAAATGCTACATCATGTGCTGCGTGCTGCGGATGAATTTGAAAACCAGCTCATCGAATAGTAAACTTTCACTCATTTACTCCAAGTTCAAACGCGGAACGATTGACGAAGACAATTACAATCAGGTCCATCGCCTTCCATGCGAAGCAATGACATTGATATTGACCTTGGAAAAAGAGTCGTGTTTGAAACCTAGGCTCAGTATCACGCGTATAGATTCTTCCGAATAACCCGAAGAATAAAGCCCACTTCTCAATTATCTAGAGAATAAATGAATGCAGATACAAGCATTTCAAAAAAAATAAAAAATAAAAAATCTTTTATCACAAATGTTAATAAACAACCACGCGGTTGAAAATTATCATCTTCGCCAAGTCACGAGCACCAACCTTCACATGCTCACATCTCATTCGCCAGCCGAATCTCAGACTGTGCAACACACCAAATCCCTCCGCATCCCCACAACCCTCCATCTACTACTACAATGGAACTCCGCCTCTTCTTCTCACCTCCCACCATCGCCAGAATCTTAACCTCAATCTCAAGGCCATCCCTTCCCATCTCCCTCTCAAAACATCGCACCATGTCCACCCAACCCTCGCCAAATTTCGCCTCCAACTACCCACCCCCACAAGCCACCAAAGACCTCGCTCCCCTCCTAAAAGCTAACGGTGGGAAATGGAGCTTAATCGATAGCGGGAAGGGGATTGAGCGGGGATTTAAGTTTAAGGGCTTTAAGCGGTGTTGGGTTTGTGCTTCTCTCCTTCTCCTCTTCCTATCTTGAATTCTAGGGTGCAGGGCAAGGGTCACGGGAATCTTTTCAGAACGAGGAAGGGAAGGGGATGAGTGATGACGGCAACGAGGACTGAGGATTTGATTCGATAGGAATTCATGAACCTCGTAGCACCAGAATGTGTGGTGCAGAAACATCACCCTGAGTGGTCGAACGTAAGCTCCCCTCTCTGTACCACAATCACATGACTGATTTATTCTTGGGACAAAAGGTCTATAACACGACATTCGTTCGGTGGACGACGCATTCTCCGCCTGGATTGTCGGAGAAGGACGTCCTGATGGCAAGGTTCTGTGATGAGAAGGCGAAGGAGTGTGGTGAGATTGAGGTTCAGGAGGGAGAGGGAGAAGGAGATGCGAGGGGGAAGGATTTGGTTGATAGGGTGGAAAAGGAGGGCGGGGATTGTTGCGTACCGAAGAAGAAGTGAGGATGTAATGATGGCGTTTTGGGGAGCGATGAGCAGGGAGAAATATGCATCCGGTGATGGTATCTGCAAAGTCATCGTAAGTTTATGAGATGTTTGGCTGGCACTATGGTAGGAAACCGATGGCATACTCACGATATCATGATATGAAATGGACGAGATGAGAATCATTAGAAAGTTCATGTATTAATTAGGTGACTACGAGGTAGTCTATTGTAGGATCTAGGGGAGCGTCCATTACGCCCAAATCAAACGCCACATAGTTGCAGAGAGCCATACTAGGAATCCTATTACCCATCGACCATGAACCGCTGCGCTACGATGCTATGCTCTCCAACCGTCATTATTCTCATCATCCTCCTCACTCCTTCATTGCATACCACGTCTATGTCCAACAGCCCTCGCCATTGGCTACTTATGTACAACCATGCACTCACCACATTTATTGCGACTTCTTGGCCTGCTTCGCCAACTTGCGCTCACGTCTCTTCTTAGCAGCCTCTGGCCCGGACTCGGTATCCATCATGTAGTCCCACCATCTAAAGCTGCTAGCATAGTTACCAATGAACTGTTCGTGGTGAACGTCGTGGTGCTCGGCACCAGCCCAGAAAGGAAGGAAATGGTGCAGACTCCATGGGAAATCGTAACCACTGTGCGCATCGATAGCTTGGAAAAGACGGGCAGTGATCCAGAGATACATGGTCAGGACGTGAAGGTTTCCAGTTACCAAGCACCACACGATAGGGACCATGACTGTGCCTGCACCAAGAACCATGGTCTCGATAGGTGACGCGTATTCAGCGGCAAGACCGAACGGAGCGGAGTATTGGTGGTGGATCTTGTGGACGTTCTTGTAGAAGAATCCAAAGTGGAAGAGTCGGTGCATCCAGTAATGCCATGTATCCTCCAAGACGAAAAAGATCGCAATCTGAATAGCGATTGTTTGCCATGAAGGGAACGGAACACCAGTGTCCATGCCGCAAGCCTTGGCCATTGGATGGAAGAGCCAGATTTGAGGAAGTTCGACTGTGAAATGGCTCAGCAGAACCAGCTTTGTGCATGTCCATTGTTCTTTCCATGTTGGGATCTTCGACCCCTGAAGCTTGTATTTGTTGAAATATGGTATTCGGTCGATAATTATCCAGGGCAGACTTCGGCCGAAGTAAACAGCTTCGTGCATGACGAAGCTCATGATACCGGTCGCGAGGACATCATTTTGCATGTACGCATACCAGCTCTGCGTTGACTGTTAGCATTAGCCTTGTGGCGGTGATTGCGAATGACCTACAGCCCAAAGCCGCTCGAAAATGTTCAGGTGGACATTGTACTTTGACAGTTCATTGTAGATGCCAAAGTAGGTATCTGGGGATGCCAAAGTGGCATTGAGAGTGCCGTTCGAGAGAAGAGACATTGTGCCAACCGCGAAAAAGAGTGAAGAAGTAGCGACAAAATGATTGTGTTGAGAAGAAGCGCGCCTCGAGTTTTATTATCCCAGGCGTCGTATCATTTTCTCAGGGACGGAATCTTGGGAGCCGGCACTAAAGGAGATCTCGCAGTAGTGCGGTCACGTGGCTCAACGCGTCAGTGGCGATCAGGGCAGTGTAGCACCAGAAAGGGGTGAAATGTTCATGATCATGATGGCAATACAATGATGGGTGAAGATCTCAGGATTGTGTACGATAACGCTGATATATTGCACGATTTCTTGTCAAGAAGGTCCTTTTGCTCTGAATAGTCCCGTGTCAATCGACTCCTCGTGGAAATTGCCAATACAAATTGATTCGATTCACAGCGAAAGTCGTACCAGACCGGGTATTGCCGCCATCGAAATTATTCTTCCCCTGAGGTAAAATCGGCTCGTGGTTCGACCTCACCCCTCAGTCAATCGTATTCGCGTCCATTCTATCAGCTCATTCTCCTGGCCTTTTTCTTGCCATGTTCCGGTTCCGAATAGTTGCTGCAGGTACCTAAACTTTCTCTAACGCAATTGGGTCACCTTCACATGCTTGACATTCCCTAAAAGCTGATTCATTCCTCCTTTCACGATTGTCCAACCAACTTTCTCAACCCGAATACGATGTCCTCCTCCCAATTCCAGGCTGCCAACGAGCAGCGAAGACGACTGTATCATGAGGCCGATGTGGTGGTTGTCGGTGCAGGTGTTTTTGGATGCGCTGCTGCGTTTGCGATGGCAAAGCAGGGTCGCAGTGTGCTGCTTCTCGAGCGGTGGTTGAAGGAACCAGATCGCATAGTTGGAGAGTTGTTACAACCTGGTGGCGTTTCTGCGTTGGAGAAGCTGGGTCTCGCGCATACACTAGAAGGTATTGACGCCGTACCGGTCCATGGTTATGAGGTTATATACTACGGACAAGGGGTCGCGATTCCATATCCTGCGAATGCTGGCGCAACAAACAAAGTTAGCAGCCAGGAGTACACGAATGAGAAGGGTGGAAGACCAGAAGGAAGAGCGTTTCATCATGGCCGATTCATCACTCAGTTGCGCAAAGCATGCGCCAGCCAGCCAAATATCACAATTATCGAGACGGAGGTCATGGATACCATCACAAGCACACACAACCCACAAGTCCTTGGCGTAAAGTCAAGGACAACAGACCCCTCGACTGGAGAAAAGAAGGACGACTGCTATTTTGGACAGCTCACAATCATTGCGGACGGCTACGCATCGAAGTTCCGGAAACAATATATTGGGAAGCAACCAATAGTCAAGAGCAAATTCTACGCTCTCGAACTGATCGACTGCCCCTTACCAGTGCCATACCATGGAACCGTCATCCTAGGAGAGTCCTCTCCTGTCCTTCTCTACCAAATCGGTACACACGAAACTCGCGCCCTGATCGATATTCCTGAGAACCTACCTTCAGCATCAGTAGCAAAGGGAGGAGTACGAGGCCACATCAGAAACGTGATTCTACCCTCCCTACCCGCACAAGTCCAGCCCTGTTTCGAAGATGCTCTCGCAGATGGCAAGATCCCTCGCAGCATGCCAAACAGCTTCCTCCCACCATCCACACAGATGGGCAAAGGTGTCGTCGTCCTCGGCGACGCAATGAATATGCGACATCCACTAACAGGAGGTGGTATGACCGTAGCGTTCAACGATGTTGTTCTGCTCGCCGACCTCTTAGCACCTGAAAAGGTTCCAGATCTAGGCGACACCAAAGCCGTTCAGAATGCCATGAAGGAGTTCCACTGGAAGCGCAAAGGCTTGTCTTCTATCATCAACATTCTTGCCATGGCTTTGTACAGTCTCTTTGCCGCTGATGATCGTCAGCTCAAAGCGTTGCAGAAGGGATGCTTTGAATATTTCCAGCGAGGTGGAAACTGTATCGATGGTCCCGTTGGTCTTCTAGCAGGTATCATTAGACAGCCTTTCGTGTTGTTCTATCACTTTTTCATGGTGGCGTTTTTGTCAATCTGGATCGTGATGCAGGATACCATGGGCAGCTTCCTAGGATTCTGGAAGTTCCCGTTTGCCATTGAGGAGAGCCTGTTGGTGTTTTGGAAGGCGTGTGTAGTAATTTTCCCGTTTATCTTCAGTGAGATGAGGGCTTGATGCATACTGGGATCGAAAGAAGAAAAGGCTCGATGGCCGAGTGTATATATATAATGATTGCCTGTTAGGGTGGACGGACTTGCATGATACCTAATTATGGCGTGCATGGGCTGGCGTTGAGTGGAGCGACGCGGATCAGGCATGGTATACTCCTCTAATCAGTCAGTCTGATAATGTAATAGTAATTCATAATGTCCCTGCATGGGTGAGTGCCTTATCCTTATCATTCCTCTTGTGCGGTTTCGACATCGACGATTTCCAGAATGTTTGTCTCTAGGTTGAAGATTCAAAATCGGTTCCCGATTCAGCAATGTCTAATCAAAGGTAGGATATCCTCATCACTTTTGTCTTATATATATTGTCGGTGCTTGACATTGAGATCAAAACCGACTTTCCTCTTGTCAAATCTCAAGTCCAGCGCAGACATTCACCTCAAGCTATAGACTCTGTGCTCCCAATCTCTCATCCTTCCTAAAAAAACACTTCAACACATATCCGCAATATCATAATAATGTTAAGTTTAGAACTAAGATTCCAATTGCGAATCCGGTATTTAGTTTCGAAGCACTTCCAAACACCAACTAATATGATCTCTATCTTTTCTCCGTTCGTGCTCTCAGACAGTAGACGCTAGGAGTTTCCACTAGAGTCATCGTATCTGAGATAACCATGAGACTCACACCAAAGTGTCAAACCTTGTGCAGTCCTTCCTAGAACCAGGATGTTCTTTTTCCTAGCACGAGGACGAACTCTTCATGTACCAGCACAGCAGCTGGCCCTCCGATCGGTCCGATAACTTGCTAGAAAAAGATATGTGACTGTCCTATCGGTGGGTAGAGCGAGCCAAGCGTCGTCACAGATGAACACTTAATCGGTTTTTTTTCTATCGCAAACGTCGTGCCGCTTCTCATGAAGGTAATGTCTAGTATTCTCTCAGTCTCGAATGGTATCAATCTGAACAGGAAGCCCATATATTTTCCTCCCTTCATCACCAATTTTCCAGCTTTCACTTGTCCGGACTCCGTAGACATCCAATCTTCTCTGCACCCTGGAGGCGTTAAGAATTTCAAAGCAACTTTGAGATCTAAGGCCTCGACAGAAGCCCAACTCCAGCTCTGCACGTCATTGATCATCGGAATGCAATCTCCTTCCCGCACCTGTTCACTGGGCAAATTTCATCTTTGGTCATCCCTAGCAAGGACTAAGCAAGATACTCCTCCTTCTGCTCAGGAGATGCCAGCTTGAGTAGCAAAATTGACGCACAATTGATATTGACCAGGTATCCTGCCCTCGTCATATCCTAGCTAGCGTTCTATGACTAGCTGAATCGTGCCACCTCTTCCTTTCGAATTCAAGCAAGAACGGCTCTTTCCTCTCTCCTACACCAATACCGATGACTCTGCCTTATATTAGCAAAGACAGTTATGTTTTCATTCCACGTGCACGACGGGTGGTTATCGACACATCCTCAGAACCAGGACGCAGCACATCAAACCGAACATCTAACGAGTTCATCTCTGAGACCTCAGAACACACCCAACGATCCTTGATAAGGAGACATTTGTTGCTAAATTATCTCTCCTCGAAGATAGCTCTAGGTAAATGCTTTCCTTGCCACATTTCAACGGGATTGCTGCTCTGGTTCGAGAACCGTTGAGATTATATCTTGTCATCACTCTTATACCATGCTGACTTATAGTATGATAAGATAATCTAGAGTAAAGCACATTGACAATATGAGAGCGATAAAGATCTTAGGTTGCTGACGGAGTTCAAAAGGCAGTAACGCCTTCGGGTATTAGATTAGCATATATCTAACATCTTGTCAAGCATTGCAGGCAGCTTACTATACAGAAGCAGCAATTTCGCGAAGGACGCCGTTAAAAGAAACACACGGCGATGAGAAAGATGAGGATCTGAATCGCGAGGAAGAAGTTCAAACAGCAAAGAGGTTGCAAACGTTAAGTCACATGTCCATTGCGAATCTTCCCACTATCCTATACGATCCTGAAACCCGGCTGGGTTCATTCTCGGGATTGACAAATGGCATTCGTTCAATACGTAACAACAAGGGCGTTCATTCCGTGGCATGCTGGGATAGATTCTCATTGGCCTGGTTGGGATTACGAATTTCATTTTCGAACGACTGGTGGCCCGATTACAAGCTTCGATAGCAAAGCCTCATAAAAACATTCAAAATTTTGGTATCATCAGAAATCTACTCCATGCCTCCAATCCTGTACAGCATGTCCCTGTATCCACCCAATGTAAAATTGTCCACCAAATAAACCCTCAACACCAGAAAATATGCACTGGAAGTATCCAACCCCCTATACTACCAGAGTATTGCTTTTAATACACAAAGAAAAGCTCTCTTCCCAGATTAGTCCCTGCTCTCGAGCCTTCAATTCGAAGCAACACTAATCCTCTCCACAACGACCCTCTCACTCTTCCTATTCTGTAAATCCCTCAACTCCTTCTGTCTTGCCGCTCTCTCGCCCCTATCACTCTCCTTCGAGCTGACTGTCAACCCAACCTTAATTTCTCCTATCGCATGATTATGCGCATTGGCATACGGTCTCTCCGCATTCCCATTCCCATTTGCAGCAGCTGCATTCTGAGCCTGAGCCAACATCCTTCTTCGTTCTGCCAACCCCACATTCGCTGGCTTTAACGTCTGCGTTGCTCCCGCCCACTTCGTCTCCCGCTCATCAACATTCTCACCTACAACCACCAACGTAGGCGTGATAGGTTTGACACCCGCTACTAACCTCTCTGTTGGTTTTGAACTCTGCTCTCCCTCTTTCCTCTCCACTCTTTCGCTCTTTCCCGCAAACGGACTCGCAGCCCGCCCTTGAGCCGCGACAGCAACGGCACTTAAAGGACTTGCAGCTTTCCCAACATTCACGATCGAAGCTCCATTCCCGGTAGCCAAAACGGGAATATGTGAACTGGGACTTCGTTTCAGGCTGCCGTTCGAAGATACGGATTTGAGTGAGGTTTTAATTGGAACGAGGAGTTGGCGCTGTTGCCTCGAGACAGAGATCTGGCGCGCGATGGAGACGTCGGCTAGGGATTTGAGGCGAGCTTCTGCGTCGTCTTCATCGATTGAGGGGCGGGATCTAGATTGAGAGGGCTGGGAAGAGATTACAGAGGCCATGGATTGAATGGGGTCGGGGTATAAGGTTGGAGAGTCGATGTTTTCTGGGATTGATTGTGGAGAGCGGCGTGGCATGGATGATGGAGTGGTGGTAGTGGCTGAGCGAGAGCGGGTTGTTGGTGGTGAGCGAGAGGAAACTGAGGCTGCGCGAGCGCGAGCTTGTGCTTGTGGACTTGATGCGGAAACCAGAGGTGGTGAAGGTAGGTTTGGCTTTGCTGGGAGGCCGGAGCTCAGTGGCGTAGAGATGCTGGATGAATTTGAGGCTGAGGTTGAATGGCTGGACCCTGATGTCGTGGAGCTAGAGACCGACGGTGCGGTAGTATGCGCGTGAGGTGGGTTGATGATTTGCCAGTCAGGTTCAACGATCTTGGGTTTCATGGGAAACGGTGCTGGGTCATAGACGTCTTCTTCTTTGTCACATGCTTTTTTGATGATGGCTGCTTCATCCTCCTCGTTATCGCTGTTATCATCAAGAGTTAAATGAGACTTGTCTAGTGGCCATTGAGCCGGCTTCGGTGTTGGTGATGCTGTTGATGGTCTTCCAGATTTGGAATCTTGTTTCTTTATCTTAGTGGCCCTGGTATCATGGCTTTCTCCTGTCTTTTCTGGGCTAATTCTTCCATGCTCTTCTGCCATGAGTCTTGCATGAGCCTCATTATCTGGTCCGGGTGCAAAGGAAGGACGAGATGGTGAAAGTGCTGCTGGTGAAGTATTTGATCGGTGAAGACTGCCGGAAGTTTTCTGTCGCGAGGATGGAGATTGGTCTCTTGTTCGTGATGGAGTATTAGGGAAGAGAGAAAAGGCGGGACTCTGGGTCTTTATTGTGGAGGGAGACGTAGCTCGTCGAGTTAATAAAAGCTTTGTCTTGGCCTCTATTTCTTGTTCCTATCATCCACCATTAGAACCAGTCATTGGAAGGAGCCCAGTGGACATGAGGGCTAACCTTCGAAGCAAGTGCTTCGTTGACGGTTTTGAGCTTGTCAAGCGTTGCCTGCCGTCTTGCGAGAAGTGAGGAAGACGTTTGTTGCGGTTTTTGAAGAACACCGCTGAACATGATGCTGTATCGTTCCATATGAATGGACGGAATATCAACATCGAGTAACCCAGCCCCTTTCTGTGCGTGCCTCGACGCATTGTCGATCAGAGGTCCTCCTTCGAGAGTGATTTCTGGTGTCGCCGTCGCTGCTCGCGCTCCACTCATGTCGAACGCAGGAAGGGCATTTGATCTGGACATGTCTGACTTGTTCTTCCGTTTGGTAGAATTGGACCATCCACGACCACGAGATTTCGGACGCTTCTCACTCGAGGCAGGCTCCTGGACAAAATCATACTCAGGCTCCACGGCTTGTTGTGGCACTTCTGGTTGAAGCTGATAGAAAGCGGGCTGTGCCTTCTTGCCTCCTCCAAAAATGCCTCCTAAGATCTTCCATCGACTGGGTTTATGCTTAATGGTAGGCGCATTTTCCCATGAACCATCGACTGAGCCATCCATTTGATCCGGTGACTCCTGTCTTGAAAAAATTTCGATAGGCTCTTGCCATGTTCCTGGTGCGTGGGATGGGCTACCTAACGCCATCCCAATCTGTGCTTGAGCAACATTCATTTTTGTTGCAGGAGCCGGTGCTGGCGTTATTTCCATCGACTCCGGGGTAGAAGGCCGAGCAAGAGAAGACTTATGAAGTGAAGGAGCTGATGATTTGGGAGAGCTTGCAGGCGTTGGGAGCGAGCCCGGGAGAGGAAAGTTATAAAAAGTGGTTCCCTTCCCATGCACAGCAAGTGGGTTGAAGTGCAGATCGTCTTTTGTTTCCCTCTTCTCGGCGTTCTTTCGCTTTACAAAGCTAGATGCAGGCCCAGCGGAGGTGCTAGGTCTCTCGGGGAGTTGATCCCGTTTCTGTTGACTGAACTCTATCAGATTCCCCGGTCTTTTGTCAAAGGCGTTGGCCTGTGCATCTTCTGATACACGGATTGGCGCGCTAGGGACTTCTGCGTCTCGACGACTTCCTCCCCGTCCTAACTGGGCCCACACCGACCTCGACGCCGTCCCCGACTTGACCATGTCGTCAGGAATAGATTTGTTTTAAACGTAGTTGGTGGAGTGGGACTTTGGCTCCGAACAGAGAAGCGTTGATGAAACGGTCGACCGTGATGTTTATGCTTCTACAAATAACGATATAAAGGAATGGACAGGTTCTCCAGGAAACCCTTGATAAATAATGATGATAGAAGAAAAGAGAGAGGGTTCCGTAGCGGGAAGGTGACGAAGAAGAGAGCTCGAGGGGCCATTTTACTTATCTACGCTGGACTCAGCCCTGCATCTGGCGCGGTGGTCTTGAATGTTTGAGGTTGAATGGATGAAAATTTGATTGCAGGTGCTGGGTTGATCGACCGCCGGGATGCAATCACTCGAGTGTGGAGATCCCGTCAGGGTCTGACAGGGAGACGTGAGTGTGCGGCACATTCTGGAAGAGAAAGAAGGCGCACAAGCTGGAGACCTTTGATACTCGAGAGTATCAGACAAGGGTAAAGGGGCCGCATTAATCTTACGGAGGCCCCAATTGCAGGGGTAGATGGACAGCTTCCTCTGACTTCATTACAGCCAAAATTACGGCTGTCGAGGATATGTCGAGATAGTGGCAAATGAGGCCTTGGGTGTCACTAACGTTGCATGTTCTCTCCCACGTCCTGGGCGTCGTTGTTGTGATGATGGATTATCATGGGAGATGGCGACGGTTGAAGATGTCGTGTGTTGGAGGTCGGCGAGCAAGGATCCTGCAGGGGTGGTCGGTTGCGCTGGACCGTGGCAGTGGCGATCCAACACTCTGATGAGATGAAACAAAAGACAGTGCTCG
Source organism: Phialocephala sp. D728 (assembly GCA_003988865.1). Lineage (NCBI taxonomy): Eukaryota > Fungi > Ascomycota > Leotiomycetes > Helotiales > Mollisiaceae > Phialocephala > Phialocephala sp. D728. The sequence continues at coordinate 54,579 of QYAJ01000079.1, read as the reverse complement.
ATTTTCCGCATCTGTTGCACCATATTGAGGCGTCCCAATGATGCAAGAGGAATGACGAATCAGAAGCCCTGGCGAAAATAAAGATAGAAACTCTGTCAGCAATATTGTCCAAATCGAGAAACATCCTCTCGCCTCGCTTCGAGCAATCTATCTGAGGTGTGGTCTCACACCTACCTCTTGGGTGTCGCTTGGTTGCTTGTATTTCGGGGATCAATGGCTAAGATCTTGACGTTCGATTTGCACGGAGCCGCCATGCCTGCGTCGCGAGATCTCGGATTCGTACTGTTGTAGCTATGAGATCATCTGATGTCGTTCGAATCTATCTGTTGATAGCACCAGTTTCATAAAGTCTGTAACGACAGGCGTCGCTCTACCACGACTATTGGCCAGAGCCGAGGAGGCACCGTGCTTCGAGTCTCGGACTACCTAGGTAAGGAGGCAGATCATATCGCAGCCTGCCCTCACTGTTATTGGAGTGTCGTAATACTTGTGGATCATTCGCCATGATCTTCAGTTTATATCTTCACTGATGCTCGATTGACCAGTTTGTGGAGAAAGGACGAAGTAGGGTATATAATGGTCACGTGCTCGTCCTGGAGCCGTCGACTCCCACTTGGTAGTATATCTAGGCGGACATTCTTCTGTTGCTCAAGATTGGTTCATGCGTCTGCATCCCGGAACTTGAGAGTCAGATCTCATATCGTCTGTCGCCTTCTCCAGGAAGTAGAAGGAGCTCTTTCATCCGTCGGTCGTTTGCAGAGGAGTTGAACCGGGCAATCTTCCAGTCATCTACGCACCTGGAAATGCACAAAAGCATAATTGCTTCTAGAAGACTGGAGGTACTTCGCCAAATCTTTCTGATACGACTGCCGGTTTGTCTCATAGGGTAAATGCGCAAGATCGCGAGGCTGGAAGTCGTGGTTTATGCGAGTCTTGCTCTGTCGCATTGCGGAACGGGCCTTGGAACAAGGCGGTCCTTGACGACGAAATCTGGCCCCATAAAATAACGTGACCTAAGCCCTATATCTCTTTCAGCAGTAATTAAGTCGTTACGTTTCTGAAACTACTTACCTTTTCTGCTTTCCTGTTTGTAGTAACGAGACAGTTCGGTTGAAGATTTGTCATGCGGTGGTGAAGAGGTAGCAAAGAAGCAAGAACTTGGTTGAAGTTCTCATAGCCGCCATTGACCCCACCACCATAAGCGACTTTCAAACTTGTGAGCGAAACCCGAATCACATCACAACAACAACAATAAAAGTCCACCATCAGGCAACTATTGATCCAGACCTGGTTATTGAGCGCCTTCCGTCGAACATCAACTATTCCCCGTTTCTGTTCCTTGATTTACACACATAGCTTTCGATATGTCTTGGCAAGGTTTGTGAAACTTCTCGAAGATTACCCCTCCTTGACTCGTGCTGACTTGGTCTTGACAGCATATGTTGATAGCAGGTATGTTTTAGACGCAGCGAAGATCTATATGGACTATGGGAACATTGTCTAATGGTATTGCAGCTTGGTTGGGAGCCAGCAAATCGACAAGGGTGCTATCTACAGCGCAGCAGGCGACAGCAAATGGGCTGCCACTCCTAGCTTTGAAGTACGTCGAAATCCAGCATTACATCCTCATCTAGCATTCGACATCACATCTGCGGAACAAGACGTCGAAACGAGGATACTGTAGAAAGACATCTACTAACTGCAACTAGCTCTCACCAGCCGAAGCTAAAGTCATCGTCGCCGCATTGAAGGACCCAAACCAAGAATCGAAAGTATGGTCTGATGGAGTACACGTCGCTGGCGTCAGATACGTTGTAACGAAGCTGGAGGATAGAAGTTTGTATGGCAGACAGGTATGGGTATTTCCAATGTTCTATGCAGGCTCCCATATCAAGGATTCTTGTCCAGACGAGCTTGGACTAAAGCTAATATCGACATATTATAGGGCAAGGAGGGAATTGTCATCGTCAAGACCACCCAAGCTATCCTCATTGGTCACTATGGAGAGAACGTCCAGGCAGGCAATGCTGCGGTGGTAGTTGAGAAGTTGGCAGATTATCTCGTTGGTCTTGGGTATTAAGATGGGGATTGATGGTCGGAGTAGGAAATGGCACAATGAAGGACAGCGAAGGTACATACACAACCCTTATTTAGCATTGATAGGGCAGATACTAGAATAATGTCCTTTTTCGCGGACCGAGGTATTATCTGGCAGGGAGACCTTGCAGAAAAGTGTTGGCGGGGGCTTTGCATAGGCGAATAAATCACGACGAATTATCAGGAACGTCATTCCCGTTCGTGAGAGATGTTCATCCAGTCTCGACTCGATGGAGCTTGCTGTCTCTTGACTACCACCTGGATACGCCATCAAAGCTGACTTCCTTTGTAACTCAGCCCAAATACTCTTGACATCTTTGCTTCGGTTCAGTGCCAAGCAGGGTGCAAGCACGACCAAAGTAATGCTTCAATCCTTCCACAGGCTCTACATTGGGTATACGATCTTTCAAGACATCTGCAGTCATCGAAACCAGTAAGGAGCAAAAGCTCAACTTGCGTGGCTCAGCAAGAACATAAACCCCAACGCCTCGCCATGTTGTACAGTCTACCCACAGGCTATACACAAGTACTCCGTCCATATCCCACAAGCTCATATCATTACACATACTCCCGTCCCATATCACATTCTCCCGTATTCCTCAATATACCCGTTCCCCTCCGCTCCAAGCACCAATTCACACATGCCTCCTCCTCAGACTCAAACAGGTAGTCCAGGACCACCACCCATCCCCATCCTATCGATAAGGACTCCAATCCAAGGACCCACCACCGGCACATTCCTGGCAAATCCCAAGATCGTTCCCAGGAAATCCCCAAATAAGATGAATATCCCATATAACTCGACCATGAACCCCACCAGTGCCCATCTCATGAGAATAAGGAAAAGACCGAGGAAGAAAGCTGCCGTGCCTTTGAGCTTCTGTTTGCGGGCGAAGAAGGCGAGAGTTTTTTGAGGACCGATTATTATTGTTAGGCCAATTAAAAAAAGAATCTGTGGTTTGTATTAGAGGGTGGATGTTGCAGAGGAGTTCTTGGAAATGGGATCGTTTGGAAAAAGGAGATGGTAAGACGGAAGTACGTACATTGCCCATTGCGAGCCTGGAGAGCAGATGGTCAGCGAGAATAGAGATATAAGGGGAATGGTACATACATAGCTCTATCAAAGAATAGCAGGACACCACCGATTAGGAAGAATCCGCCTGTGAAGAAGCAGCAGGTCAGCAAGAAGCGCTGTGCGCCGCAGCACATAGATGGAGCGCATACCCACCACCAGAGCAGAACGCTACACCAATCTCTATATTCCATATATTAGCGTATGTTTTCTTTGTTCGGACTGCAAATCCAAGAGGAGTTGTCCCTGGCGCATAGCTTCCAGCAAACTGGTTCCGAGTTCGGGGCATCTGGATTTGGGGAATAGGAGAATACTCACTTTGGGTATCCGACAACCACATGGTAGGCATCTTGAACTGAATGCTCTAGTAAGACAAGCAAGATTTGGAATGGTCGAGTGCTTTAAAAGTTTGGAGGAATTTGTCCGAGTAAGGAGAGCTGGCCTTGAAGGATTACTGCCTTTTTGGGGTCGACGCGGTGCATGGGCCGCCACGCGATTTCGATGAGCCACTAATAGCAAGGATATTTTTTAGCTTGTGAGTTTTTGCAGCCTCGAGTCCGACTGTCTATTTCTTCACTTCAACGTCATTGCATTCACGGCAATTGTGTTTCATCCTCGGGGTTGATGTGCACCGATTCTTTATCTGATTTAGCGACAAAGAAGCTTATCAATTGCTATGCAAGGTTTGTATCTGTGCAAGTGTTTCATCAAATGTCACGAGCATCACACACTGTGTTCGAAAATAGCTAAATTGCCGCGACGACTGGAGCCCTGTGCTCCGGTAACTGAGTTTATTGTTCTATATTCTCTCGGTACCCCGTCCTCTCCAGGCAGATATTGACAATCGTGATCGCGATTAAGCCGGAGCGTCTTCTTGAACCATCTGTTGAAAGACAGGTGGTGGGTGGAATGAGCTTGACTTTGTCGGTCAGACATAAAGCATCTGAGGTGGTAATCTTTCCAGAGTCATAAAGATCTTCCAGATCAATTCTTAATGTAGTCTTCGCTTTTATGGTATTCTGCTATGCGATCAGCATCATCCTTAGAAGATTAGAACTAAGGAGATTTGCCATGACCAGACTTCTTAAACACATAATGATATGGACGTCTAAGACTATCATATCGAGTTGCCCCATCTAGACTGGTGAAGGGAAATGATGTACAGCACGGATAGAGATGCCAGATATTTGGCTTGCTGCTGGGAACACAATGACAGACCTCCATACGAAGTTCGCAAAATTAAAAGGGGCTCACCGAGACATGCACACAGCATTGTATATCCTGCTACTCGTACAAGCGCTCCAGGCTATATCCTCAGGTGTTGTGACAAATGTCCATAATTCACCCCTCACTTCAATATCGTATGTGCTCCGCGAGCTTCAAGATACTGCTCTGCGACACCTTGACCTAAGGTCCTGATCACTCCAAAGATCTCCTTATTGTGATATCTCAACCTAGTCTTAGGATCCGTATACGGAGCTGGCAAGCCCGTGATATCGCAGTAATGCTTGGAATGCGCCATCGAGGGAGCAGATTCGATGTTCGTATAGGTTGCACTTGGAACATTCGAGAAACCGTTGGACCTCATATTCTTTTCCAAGACCAGCTTTGACAAATTTCTAGAGGCTTGTGCAAGGTTAGGCTGTAGCATAGAGCCAGGCGTCGAGACAGCGGGGGTGGATTCTCCATCGTCTGTAGAGGTGCTGGACTCGTCAGGATTAGGTGTTGCAGCACCACTGTTATCTTGTGTGGGTTGGAGAGATGCCTCTTTTCGGACAGCGTCACCAAGTATTGTCTTGATATTCTTGTTGCGGCGTTGATTGGGCTTCCAGTGGTGGTTTCGAAAAGGCTTGTGGATAGCATGGATATCGAGCTTATCTAGGAGCTGCTGATGAGCATCGACTTCTTCAGCGGTTGGCGCCATGGTGTATATGTGCTGTGAAGAGGTGAAATTGGGGATTTGGTGTTTGGCAGAAGACGGGAAGAGGTTGGTTCCAGATGCTCCATAGCAAACGGAGCTGTTTCGGGCATTCACGTGATGATAATTCTGCCACCGCCTCCTAATCTGTGTTTTGACGCGTCGAGGAGGTGCTATCGCGACTTCATCACAGAAACTCAAATAAGAGAAAATGGTCAGTCGTTCAAAGATCTTCTTTCAAGTATAATAATGTTGATTCAATTACAGGAGAGCCCTCATGAACACCAGCAGAATTTGCTGCTTTCGCGCATCATCACCAATGTGGTATGGACGCTATAACACAAGAAGATCAACACAGTACTGACATATGAATAGGAGAAACTCAATGAAGCCATCATGCTTTTGAACAAGAGCCTCCAGGTATGCATCACAAAAAAGACCAAGAGGGCTTTTTCAATAGCTAATGCCTAAAAGGAGATCAACATCCAAAACATGAACGTTGAGCTAGTTGCACAGATGTTCAAGAATTATCAATCAAATGTCCTCTTTCACCTAGAAGGTACGCAATCTGTATTCTTGTATAGGTATCAATGCTGATTTATAAAGCCACGGATGCTCTCAAAGACCCCTCATAATAAGCTATTAGGTTGTGTATGTAGAGTATGGGCTGGCTCTTCTGGCGTTGGAGCAATGGTCTGGAACAGGGTAAATTGGGGAATGAAAGCAGCAATGATATACCTTAATGCATTATGAAGCCTTCAAACATCACTTATCGCTGTCTTTGAATAATTTTGTGGCCGTGTTCCCCTCCTTCACCAGCCTCGTCGGAGTGAGTTTAGATTCTCCGACTTCAGCCTCGCGAACAACGAAATCCAGAAAGTGACGAACGACCGCCTGAACTAATCAATTGCTAGCCGCAGTCTTCACATTCAACATCGAAAGAACTTCTTCTTAATCGGATATTTACTTCACCGTCCATCATGTCCTAGCGATCTACAATACCGCGATCTTAAACAATTACAATGGCCCCGTCTGCCACCGATCCTCCTACCCAAACCTCAGAGCCCAGCTCTGTTCTTCCACCTCCTCAATTATACTTCCCACAAGAAGCGCATTTCGAGCGCTTCATCGAGCCAAAGGCCGATGGTTATCGGAAGGCAAAATCGCTGGGAAATGATAAAGCAACTATTGTAATCGACAATGGTAAGAGCCCCCTTGCGCCAACGTTCATCTTGCAAATGCTGACACGGAATGCTCAGGCTCTTCTGCCACCAGAGCTGGATGGTCCTTCGAGGGAACTCCGCGCATGAGTCTCACGCCGATATTCTCCAAGTACAGAGACCGAAAGTTGGGCAAGACATACTCTTTCGTTGGCAACGATGTCTACTCCGACACAACGGCACGGGGGCACCTGAGAAATGCCTTTGAGGCAGGGAGTGGTATTGTCAGTAATTGGGATGTTATGGAATCTCTACTCGACTACATATTCATCAAGCTAGGTGTGGATGGCTCAAATGGGGGCGTGAATGTGCCAATCGTTATGACTGAAGCAGTCGCAAACCTGCCATACTCCCGCAAATGTAAGTTCTCATTCTTCTAGGTGTCAAATTTATGCTAATCCCATTGCAGCCATGACAGAAATCATCTTCGAGGCATACTCAGCACCATCGCTGGCCTATGGTATCGACTCCTTGTTCTCCTATGACTACAACAATGGCAAGACAGGACTTGTCGTATCCTCCTCTCACAGCTCAACCCATCTTATCCCCGTTCTAAACTCGAAGGCTATCCTGGGACAAGCTACGCGACTGAATTGGGGAGGTTCGCAAAGTGCTGAATACCTTTTGAAGCTGATTCGTCTCAAGTATCCTACGTTTCCCGGCAAACTCAACTCTTCCCAAACAGAGTATATGCTGCGCGAGCACTGTTATCTCTCCCAGGATTATGATCAAGAACTGAGCAAATACCTTGACTGGACTGGATTGGAAGACCGTGATCGTGTCATTCAGTACCCGTACACTGAAGAGATCATCGTACAGAAGAGTGAGGAGGAGCTCGCAAGGATAGCTGAGAAGAGAAAGGAGAGTGGGAGAAGATTACAGGAGCAAGCTGCAAAGATGCGCCTCGAGAAGCTGATTCGCAAGGAGCAAGAACTCGATTATTACAGAGACTTGCAGAGCAGGCTAGCTGATCAGAGCAAGAAGGAAATCAAGCGTCTGCTTGATGCCGAAGACTTGAAGGATGAAGCTGCTCTAGATCGTACCATCAAAGAGCTGGACAAGTCCATTCGCAAAGCACGGACGAAAGATGTGGGAGGTCCAGAAGTCGAGGAAGAAGTCGAAGAGCCCGATTTCAGCTTGCTTGAAATCCCGGATGACCAGTTAGATGAGGCAGGCATCAAGCAGAAGCGGCACCAACGCCTCATGAAATCTAATCATGAAGCCCGCGCTCGAGCCAAAGCCGAAAAAGAAAAAGAGAAAGCGAGAATCGCCGAGGAGCAACGCGCCGACGAAGAGAAGAGAGAAAATGATCTCGAAGGCTGGTTGCAGGAGCGGCGGACTGCACGAGCCGAGCTGATCCAGAAGATGAAAGACCGCGAACGCCTCAAGGCCGACCTCGGAAACCGTAAATCCCTCGCCAGCCAGATCCGCATGAAGAGCATCGCGAGCCTCGCTTCTGACAATCCGACCAAGAAGCGTCGCCGCGGTGGGGACGATGACAACTTCGGCGCCAACGACGACGACTGGGGCGTGTACCGCCAGATCGCGACCGGCGAGGGCAGCGACGACGATGAGGATGAGGACCTCGGCGCAAGCCTCAAGACCCTTGAACAGGACCTGCTGAAGTACGATCCCGAATTTACCGACCAGCACACGCTCGACGCACAAACGGACTGGACCAAGAGTCTCGTGCATGCCTTTCTCCGCGGGCCCAGACCCTTCGATCTCAAGAGTCAGGCGGAAGCCCACCAGATCCATCTGAACGTCGAGCGTATCCGCGTCCCAGAGGTCATCTTCCAGCCTTCCATCGCGGGCTTAGATCAGGCCGGCATCGTGGAAATCGCTGCAGATATCCTGACTCATCGGCTCAATGGCGTGGGCGGCCAGGATGATTTTCTGAGGGACATCTTCCTGACTGGTGGGAGCTCGCTCTTCCAGAACTTCGATCAGAGATTGAGGGATGGGCTGCGAGCCTCGCTACCAGCAGACGCACCTCTCGTAATCCGACGCGCGAAAGACGGGATTCTCGATCCGTGGAAAGGGGCTGCGAAGTGGGCTGGTAGTCATGCGTGGAAGACGGCTGCGGTCACGAGAGAGGAGTATCTTGAGAAAGGGGCCGAGTATATGAAGGTATGTTTGACTAATCACCCCCCTTCCCTGGCAACGCCACCGAATGCAGTTGGAACCCGCGTCCACTAATCACGTTCACAGGAACATGATCTGGGAAATGCTTATTCATGAACACCACCACCTGATGTCATGGAAATTGGGATGGGAGCAACGGAGTTAAGTGCCTGCTGCTTCGGGGCGTTTTTCCGAAAGAAAAGAGAGAGCGATATCAACTTCCATTTGCTTAGCCTCTGTGCAAAGGGGTGCCCTCCTCAGCAGCAACGAGCAAAGTGTCTATCTAAGTAAAGGTAGTTTAGTTTGCAGCCCTGCGAGTAAAAATAGAATGCAACGCCAGTTTACCCTCACTGCCCCGTTCCCACAAATGCCTGCGCCCATCCATTCTGACAAGCAAAGCAAAAGTCCCGAACATGAATATGTCATGAAACGCCCAGGGATAGCCACCAATTCAAAAACGCCCATACAGTAATTCCAAAATGACGAGTAAACTTTTACATAGAAGCAGGAAGCCCGTCGGCGCTGGCCTGGAGTTGATTCCGGATGATCTCCTCGTCTGCAGCCGCGCTATCGTTTCCCTCGTCTTTATACCTCTTGCTGTGATCGTACGGATGGTCTTCTTGAGCATGTTTTCCCGACTGCAAACCGGCCGCTGCCAGCGTCCTCGCCGCGCTCGCCTGTAGCGTACTCATCGATGCGAGAGGAGCGACTGCCGAACCTTGCCCATCGTGATGATTATGTCCCAGGTGTCCATGTGCGTGTACCGGTTCCGCGACCGCCCTCTGGTCGTGACGCGCATGCGGGTGTATCAGGTTGACGTTCGGTGGTGGTTGCGGGTATTCTCCCTGCGACTCGATGAGGCGCGATTGCAGATGGATAATATATTCCCTCAACGAGTAATTCTCGGCTTGCAGCGCCTTGTAGTTATCTTCCAGATTATGCAGGTCTCGGACCTGCTCTTCGAGTTTCTTGATATATCCTTCTTTTCGTTGACGGAATGCTCGCTGTACAGGAAGAAGAGGGGATTATGTAAGCTGGTGGTCTCTGATGATGGGGGGGAGTTGATGACATGAGAATTGACAAAGCAACGAGACCATCGAGAACTTTTTTTAACGAGGCTGCGCGGTGACAACCTCGATAAAACCACCATCGCATCGCCGAGGGGTCTTGCGACGTAATTGAGAACCACGTACCTGAGCCGCACGATTCTGCGCAGCCCGCTTCGACTGCGAGAGTTCTCGCTTTCCTCCCTTCCGGCCGTCACCCAAGGAATCGTCCCCGCCCGAGTCACCACCCGTACTCATGATGCCGCCTGGGCCTGCGCCGCCGATGGCCGGGTCTATATTGTGATCGTGGGGACTGGCGCTGCTCGATTGGTGATGGACGTCGTAGCCATGAGGTCCTGGAGGAGGAGGCCCGCCGTGTTGATGTTGCGAGGTATTGATGACGGCTGCGAGCTGGGCTCTTAAGTCTGCCAGCGGCGGGAGGATCATGTCAGCAGCGAGCTCCAAACATGAATGAACGGGTACCGGGTAGATTGTATGTATGGGGGGGGGATCACTTCGTAATAATGAAGAGGAGGAAGGGGGGTGATTATACCATTGTCCGCGCTCATATCCTGCGCGAGTGAGTCAGCTTGGAGCGGCAATGGGGAATGGATCTTTGGCTATAAGTGCGAGGGCGCTTTTCGGATTACGAGACATTCCTCCCGGCTGATGGGAGATGGATGGAGCGAGCCACCAGCTCTGGGAGAATAGGCGTTGGGGGCAAAAAGGGAGGGGCAGCTAAGAGGAGGGAGGTACAGTACCTGATTCTGCATGCTCTGGGGAGGGGCAGGCGCGATGGACTGCATGGTGATGCTATGCTATGTAACGGAGGGGAGGCGAGGTGAGGTAAGGTGAGGTAAGGTGTGAGGTAAGGTGTGAGGTAAGGTGTGTGGAAAGGTGCGTGGAAAGGTGCGTGGGTTTCGAATAGCTGGGCGCCGGGTGCTGGAGCGTGGTGCTGGAGCGTAGTTCTCGATTGCTTGTGCTGGTGCTGGGTTGCTGGTGCTGGGTTGCTCGTGCTGGGTGCCGTCGAAGCAGCTACGCGGCAGGACGGAGGGTCGGGGTCTGCGACTTGGACTTAATGGAGCGCGGTCTCACGCTCGTCTCTGGTTGATACCACCACCCACGACCCACGACGAACGCAACGCAACGCCAGATGCCGTATACGATCCGACGCCGTACTCGACTAGCCACCAGTTTCGAGCCGCGAGCAGTGAGCAGCGAGGAACGGGGATCTGGTGTCTGCTGCTGCGCGCCGGCTGCGATGCGATTCGACTGCTCGATTCGACGCCTTGGAAAAACAGCGCAGGGCCCAGGCTGGCGTGACGTTCATGCATCCAGCAGCTGGCTGCATCCGTCGCCGGGGGGGGGAGGTGGTAGTGGTGCGCACGTGACTGGACGGTGGCTTTCGGAAGCTGCGGGTGGGCGGTGGAAGCAGCAGGCCACCGCAGGCCAAGGCAGGCAAGGTACCGAAGGGGAGATTTTCGCGCCTCGAACGAGCAAATGATTATTAACAATGGCCGCTTGGGGGTTGTGAGGTATTAAGGCCATGCGCCAGGACATGCGCCAGGCGGAGGATTGAATGTTACCTGAGCAGCGAGGGATCGAGTATCGGGACGTGCTGGTGTTGCGGGCGGTGGGCTACTAATCACACATCTCATAACTCCGTGGCCACTGGCTTCGGCGGGGAGGGCCTTGTGCGGGCTGGGCAGGATGGGCAGGATGGGCAGGCTGGGCAGGCTGGTTCGGGCTTGCTGACCAATTTGCAGACCACGACCCTGGTGATTTCCTGGCGATGTTGGTGATGTTGGTGATGTTGGTGATCCTGGTGCTCGTGGTGCTGCTGGTGCTGCTGGTGCTGCTGGTGCCCCCTGGTCCTCCGGGCTCATCCTCGCTTGGTCGCTTTGTCAACCTCCCTCCCTTCCAGCTCCGAGCCGAACGGCGGGCGGGGCGGTCTGGTCCCATCTCCCTTCTGCCTCTCCCTCCTGCCTCCTCCCTCCTACCTCCTGCCTCTGCCCTGGTCCCCCTTTCGCATTCGTCTCGCCGTCCACCACCACCACCTCACCAGCCATCGCCAGCCAACAGCATCCCATCCCTTTTGCATCCCCATCCCACCAAACAGCGCTCAGGACACAGCTCGACAGCGCAGAAAAGAAACTCAACCACCCCTCCGACGTACCGCTGCCGCTGCCGCTGCTGCGACAACTGCGGCCGCACACGCACACCCGTCCTATCCCATGCCATCCATGGCCCCAGACCACCCTCGTCCACCAGGTCCCCTCCTCCCTCCCCCCTCCCCCCTCCCCCATCGCGAGCATTACTAATTGCGGACTAAGGAGAGCCAACGGGAAATATCCCGTCTGGGAAGGCGAACATGCGAACCGACATGCGAGCCTCTCGGCGAAGACTCGGCTATCTCGATCTTGCGGTTCTTATCGCCGACGCCGAGAGCCATTTTCCCTTCTCGATATACCTTTCCCTCCCCTGTTCGTTCCCCTCTCCCCTCTCCCCTCGCCACGCCCCATCGCCCACCACGACGACGCAACCCGACGATTACTCAAATCCCCATATTGCTGACCGAGAAGTCGATCTCGTTGCTTGCTTCTTCCAGACAATGGTATTCCACATCTCCATCTCATCAAAAGTCCCATTCACGCACGCATGTCTTCCAGTTCGCCGTGTCTGCCTCCCCCGTTCGCAGAGGCATATATCCCGCGCCACTGCTCGCCGGATAGCCCGGAGCTGTGGCTTTGACCAGGGCACCAATATCTCTTTTGGTCAGAGCAGCAGGATACGCAGGTACGAGTGCAGTCCGCCCACGCCCACGCCCACGCCCACGAGCACGCACATTCCCCAGATGCAAGACCCATGAGATCATTTGGTCGAGCTAGGCAACTCAAGCAATCAATCATCGAGAGAAACGCCATGTTCTGCGAGCGTGGCATGGCCCTCAGTAGGGCACGGTGCGGTCACTCCCGACGCTGCCGACGTATGGACGATGTCGATGTCTTAATCGGGCAAATTGTCACAATCGTAACACACCGCATATGCAGCGTCAAGACTTCCAATCACGCTTCCTTGATCTCGCCTCACCAGCGATCCCGAGCAAGGGAAGCCGCTGCACCTCCAAAGGGAGGCCATTCAGTGCCGTCCACGAGTTGCGACGTCGTCTTCAATGACCCCGTTGAACACTCATCATCTCCGCACCCAGGGATGGGCCGTCAGCCTTATCAGAACTCGGGCGAAGTGCCGCGCATCTGCCAATTGGCAGATCTGCTCCAGGGTCGAGATCGTGGCTGGCTGGTCGTCTACCAGTATAGTGGACGAAGTGACGAAGGACGACGTCCTCATTGAGCTGGATTGCGAGACGGGGCTTCAGACATGCTTCATACATAACCCCCTCGCGTTCACCTCTCTCAATACCCAAGGGCGCAATTACTTGCTCCTCGATAGCCTGCTTACGATGCAATTAAGTCATGGTATCAGGGTACCTCATTGCGATTTGCTTCTGTTATCTTCGAAAGCCGCGAGTACGAAGAGCTTCCCTTCTTGAGCATGCCGTCATGATTTTGATGAGTTCATCTTGCAAGTGATTGGACTATATATAACTCATGAATGATGCAGTGCCGCATGCTAAAGTGCATACTTTGGCTCTGCCGGCCGCCGCTGACCACCCCTCGCCTATTACTATCCCTTCACATACTCGGCTCCATGGAATATCCTCGCATCCCGACACCTGCATGCTGCCCCAGGAAAATCTCTCCTTGAATCAGGGCTGCAGAGAGTATGCAACCCGAAGTCAATATTCCGATTGGAGATCAATCCGAACGGCAATCGCCTCCCGGGAGTAAGCTGACAGACTTGACTCAGCTTTTATATAAGTGACGAACATGTGATGGATCCAGAAATTGACCTCGCGGTTTGTGTCCAAATGAGGCTCAAAGATGCTATTGGCTCAAAGAGATCCTTACTGGAAGTTATTGGGCCTTATTGGACCTCATTGGCCTGTACTCCGAACCCGACGACTTCTCCAGCCAAGTCTAGGCCAGGAAAAGAATTTGCACAAGTTCTACCATATTCCCTATTCGGGAATGCCAAAGCGCGATTCTTCAGCCCTACCGATAGGTCAGAGCATTCTCCCAAAGTAACAAATACGAATTCGCAAATGGTACCCATGATCCCATCAACCCTGTCATTGGCAGAAAAAATGCCTTCAAGCATGGCTTGAAACCTTAAAAAAAAAATCTAGACCTCATAGACCTCATCTCCGAACTCTACAAACCTACCCCCACGTTCTTCCACCACCTCGAGTAACCTCACCAGTCCCAACAAAAAAATGACACAACAGCAACAACAGTAACCAGCAAATTTCATAGCCAGTTCCTCTTCTAACTTTAGCCAGCGATTCGTCCTCGGAGTCTTACTAATCACGCAGCGATCTTGTCATTGGTAGCATGAGCTCGGAATGCAACACCGAGATCCGAACGCGAGCTTCTAGATCTAGACCCAAACCTCACAGCTCCAAAAGCAGAGACTAATTGAGCAGAAGATGAGAGAAGCAGTGAGTATTCAGGGACGGATTGATATTTTGTTTTGCGTTGTTTTGCTTATCAATGCGGCGTGAACTTTACTTCTAAACCTTCATTTTGTTTCATTCGTCTCATTTTTGAAATCACGTCTCCTTTACCAAACATTGCAAATGCAAGCTCTGGTGGGAGACGATAGGATGAGGCTGATGGCAAGAGAGGGAGGAGATATCGATGGACAACTCTAAACCAATTTCTTCGGCGCGGAAAAGGTAACCCCTGCAGGCATTGCGAGTTGTTACCACATACCTATACGATCTCATGGGTCGAGAAAGATAGGCACCTTTCTTTTCATCAGCTCTCTTCTTTTGATAGTATAGCATAGAAACGATTGTGTTTCTCCTACGCCCTGTACGCACGCAGCTAACAAACCTCTTCCCTCTCCCACGAACCACCTATCCTAGCACCATTCAACATCAGCCCGACACACAACACACGACACACCACGCACCATCCTCGCCACCATCTTCTTCTCTTCGATATCAGCCACTTCCTTCTTTCCACACTTCCTTCCGCACCCCAACCCAGTCATCAGCGCTGCGTGTCGAAATTGTCCCTTCCGCTAAGAATCCGATAGGAGGCGATGCGGCGGAGTTAGCCAGTCAAAGTACGATGCGAGGAGATGCTTGAGGTGGTGAGTGAGTGGGAGTGGAGGGGCTGTGGAGGGTTCGGCTTTGCCTGGCGTGGAAGGCGCGAGGGAGAGGAGACGAGGAGGTATAGACGCAATTAATTGATTGATTGAGACGAAGATATGTACCCGGCGAATATATGGGGATTGGTCTTGCTTCAGTGCTACTGGTTAGGGAAGGAAGGAAGGGCGTAGCGGTGTTTGTAGTGCTACAGATAGGTAAATTGGTCCTTTTTAGACGAGCCGATTTACTAACAACAACTAGTCGAAGATGTACTGTACCGGATGGTCGTCGCGAAGAAGCTCGGCTTGACATATTAAGAACCAAACCTGATTTAACGAAAGCTTTGTTTCATCCCAAATGTTTGGGATCAGGCGCTTACCCTATTTCTGTGTGCCGAGTGGCCTCTAGTAAAGCTGTACGAAACGAGGACTTAGTCGGGAAATTCGTACTCACAAGCCACTCTTCTGCTGCGCCTCTCTTCCATTTCCACCCAAGTCGGAACTTCAAGTACCTATCTCCATCTATTCCTCTCTCATTAACATGAGGCTCGAACCTCGCTCCTTCTAACTCCACTATCTCCGTTTCTGCTTCCGCTAAGCGAGACTATTGAAGTTACTCTCGCCTTTCACATAAGATGCGATATCCGTCCCCACCTCTAATATTGAATGATTTCTAATATCGCTCATAAGCTGAAGTTTATTTCAGCCTTTTCATTTGATATCAAATCGTGAGATTTGATTGTTGATTTCTTACTAATTATCCCTAACCCTATCCCTCCTCCCTCCTCCCTCCTCCCTGCTCCGCTCCGCGCTAGCCGCAACCCCCGAGCACGACGGAGAAGCACCAACCAAGATGACTTCCGAGCAGACCATCGTTCTCATTACCGGTAAGCCCTTTCGCTTGCTTGATCCTCAATACTCTTCTTTCAATGCCCCTGTTGTTGGGCACGTCATCGGCATCGGCATCGGCATCGGCATCGGTCCGGCACTGCATTCGCTACCACGTTTCAACCCGCGTCCCTACCAACCTACCTACCTATCTCACCCACCCCTCGCTTATCTCCCCTTCCCCCTTTCTTCTCGTCTCCCGTCTCGCATAGCCTATCGCTTCCGATCCCGAACGCGAACTTTCCCTTGATTCCAACTTGATTCCAACTTGATTCCAGCTTGATTCCAACCTGATTCCAACCTGATTCCCACCTACAAACACTAACAACCATCAACCAACACAGGCGCAAACCGCGGCATCGGCTACTCCCTCGCCGCCAACCTCCTCCGCCACCACTCCCCCCCCACCTCCACCTCCCCCTCCCCCACCCCCACCAACACCAACACCAACACCAACACCTACCACCTAATCGTGAGCGCGCGCTCCCTAGCCGCCAGCCACGCCGCCGTCACCACGCTCCTGGCGCTCCCCTCCACCATCGGCACCGCCTCCGCCCTCGCACTCGACGTCACGTCCGACGCCTCCATCGACGGCGCCGCCGCCCACGTCGCGCAGCAGTTCGGCCGCCTCGACATCCTCGTCAACAACGCGGGCTTGTTCCCGAAGAACCACGCGCAGAAGCGCGACGCGTTGCGTGAGGTCTTGAGCACGAACGTTACGGGCGCGTTGGCTGTCACGGAGGCGTTTTTACCCCTCCTCCGCGTCTCACCCTCGTCCTCATCCTCCTCATTCTCAGCCTCTCCCTCAGTCACAATCACGCCCACCAAAATACCCATACCCACACCCACCAACACCAACACCAACACCAAAACACCCACCGCCATCCAAAAACGCATCCAAAAACGCATCATCTTCCTCTCCTCCTCCGTCGGCTCCCTAACGCACGCCTCAACGCCCTCCTCGCGATACTACCACCCCGGCGCGACCGAGTACCGCGCGTCGAAGGCGGCGGTCAACATGCTGGTCGTGCAGTACTGGGCGCGGCTGCGCGGGGAGGGGATCCGGGTCCTGGGGGCGGATCCGGGGTTGTGCGCGACGGATTTTATGGATCGGGAGGCCGTGGTGAGGAGGGGGGCTGTGGGGGTGGATGTTGGGGGCGAGAGGGTCGGGTGTGTGGTTAGGGGGGAGAGGGATGTGGGGGAGGTGGGGGAGGAGGTGGGGAAGGAGGGAGATGGGGAGAAGGATGGGGATGGGGATGGGGATGGGGTGGGGGGGTGTGGGAGGGTTTGGGGGGAGTATGGGGTTTCGCCTTGGTGAGGGGAGGTGAGGTGAGTGAGTGAGTAGGTGTTGGTGGATGAGAGGAGGGGAGGGGGAAGTGATTGTTGAGAAGAGGAAGAGGAGGAGGAGGAGAAGAAGAAGAAGAAGAAGCAGAAGAAGACGAAGATGATGAAGAAGAAGACGATGAAGAAGAAGAAGATGAAGATGAAGATGAAGATGAAGATGAAGATGATGAAAAAGACGAAGTAAATGTCAAAGTAGTCTCGATTGCGAACTTCGTGGGAAGAAAGGGATCTAGTGACGGTTAGTGAGAGCGAAGAAAAGTGTTGAGTGATTCTAACGCGCGACGGATCTTTGAGACGGGAGGATATTGGAATGGAATGGAATGGGGTGTTCAAATCTACCTAGCTACCTCCTATTGTTGCTCGCGTGCGTATCAAGAGGCTGATGCAGCCCCTGAGCTAGCACCCATCCACTTGTCGTCACCTGGCTTCTTCTTCCCGTCATCCACAACCTTCGGCGCATCCGGAATCTTCACACCATTGATCTTATAAACGATGCCTAGATATCCGTCACTGACAACCAAAACATCCATCTTTCTCCCATCACTATATGTACCATCTTCCTGCTCAGGAAGTTTGATCACAGCTCTAGCGCTGGGCCGAGGAGAGATCTTCTCCTTCCCATTGGCACCAGGCCCAGAAGACCAGCCCACTCGCTTGATGGCAACAACCTCATCGCGGTCTTCGTTGCAGAGGATCACGAACCAGCCTTCATTCTGAGATTTCGGGAAGCGTGGAGCATACATCTTCGCATCTCGATCGGTCAATTGGTTTTGACGGTTCAGAACAACGGTTAGTGATGCGGCCTTGAGGTCCCGCACATCAATGTTTAGATTCGGTAACATGTTAGCCGCTTTCTCGAAACGAGGGATGGTCGATGGTGGAAGATGGAGTGCAGATATCGTGTGGCGATAGTCTCGTTCCGATGCTGCTGAGAATTCCTGCAGGTTTCGAGGTAATTGGTCCTCCACTGGCAGTTCTGTTCTCACTCCAGGTAATACAGAAAGGGGATATTCGGTCGGCCAACGGGCACACTTGATGCATTGCAGAAGTGTGATCATCTGCATACAACTTGAGAGATATCCAAGCTCTGTGAGGACATCAATGCTAGCTTGGATGATACGAATCGCTTGGTCTAAAACACTTGTCTGATCACCTACATAATCGGTAATCGGTAAATCGATGCGTGACATATGTGCCTGTAGTAAGAGGAACGCCTTTACGTGCGGGTCCCACATGGGTAGATCGCCAAATGATTGTGTAGACAATGGAAGGTTCTTGGCGAGTTCTGCGTTGATGAGATCCTCATTATGGCGGACGGGAAGCTCATCGTACTCCGTGGCGCTGGACATCCAGGAAAGAACATCAGTGAAGGATGCGTTGCGCTTAGCATGCTTTACTAGATGGCGAATGGTGCGATGTGATAGGTAGTAGTAACTCATGATCTTGCCCAGAGGAGTAGAGTCGACATCACCATTTGGATAGATCTCTAAGCACTTGGACTCTGCAAGCTCGTGGAGAGATTTGTCAACCATGGATATCATGTATTCATTTGCTTGCTGCTGCGCAGCAATCGTATTGTGCTCTTCGGCAGAAATCTCAAGACCATAATAAGAGGGGTTCTTATGCAGTCGTCGGAAGAAGAATGTCCACGTAAGGTAATCCAGGGCGTCTTGCTTGGTCGTGATGGTCTCGGCGGAAACTTCAGCGCCAAGATGATTGTCAAGCACATTGTGCAGAGAGGATTCGACTGGGAAACCAGTATGAAGAAAGTGTTTGTAGAATGCTTTCTTCGAGTCTTGCGTGAAGATACGTGCGATACCCGAAGTATCAAACTGAGGGCGGCCCGCTCGGCCTAGCATCTGCAGGACATCGGTGAGATCCATGTCCTTGTAGCCTTCGATCTTAGCATCGAAGAACTGAGTACCTTTGACCACGACCAAATGGGCGGGGAAATTGACACCCCAGGCTAGAGTGCTGGTCGCAACCAATATCTGAATCTTGTTGTTCGCAAATAGCTCTTCGGCCAGGGAACGATCCGATTCAATGAGACCGGCATGATGCAAACCAATGCCAAAACTTAAGGCTTCCTTCAGGGCGTCGTCCTTGACCCGATCAAGATTCAGTTGCAGGTCCTCTTCTGACATCTTGACGAATCTCCTTGGGTTATCTTCCATGCCACAGAAATTGATTAGGTCCTTCGCTGTCAGACGAGTCTGCCTCCGAGATGCCACAAAGACGATGACAGGTTTTTCTGGACTGTGGGTCTTGATGGCAAGGAACGTGGGTCGATTCATCGACTGCATCAGAGGGCAAAAACCTCGTACTTCGGGGAAGCCATCGATGAATATCTCGAGAGGCACTGGTCGCACGCTGTGGCGAAAGTTGAACAGTCCTTCTTTTACACCTAGCCAGTTGCCAAGGTCCGTTGCATTAGCACATGCTGTCGACATGCCCATGAGCCTCACGGAGTTCTTTGACTGTGCAGCGATGTAGTTCATACGCGAAACAATGATCTCGAGAATAGGACCGCGGTCCCCACCTAAGAGGTGGATTTCATCAATGATTACCAGACTGACTTGTCTTACGTAGCCTCTTGTTTGCCACTATGATCGATCGTTAGTGTTTTGAATCGAGAAAGACTGCTAATTTACCTACCGATCTCGATATACCATCCCATTTCTCAGGGGTTGTGATGATTATGTCCGCATCTCGGATGGTGCGGGTGTCTGGCGTATTGTCTCCGGTAAGTTCCACCAGCTTAAGGTTCATCTGCTTCGTAAGGCGAGCACCCCAGTCCTTGACACGCTCGCGTACAAGGGCTTTCATTGGGGCGATATAAACAACCTTGGATCCCGGCTTCTCGCGGAAAGCCCACCACATTGCCAACTCACAAGCAATAGTCTTACCAGAGCCAGTTGGAGAGCCTAGCAAGACGTTTGCCGACGTGTGATAGAGGCAGTGGAAGATCTGCGTTTGCATGGGGTTGAAATATTGGAATCGCTGTCCATAAATCTCCTCAAGCGCAGGATTCTTGAGTGCTGTGATTGGCAGTGGCTGCAGGTTTAGCAGATCTGTGTACACGCTTTCAGTGTCAGGTCTGATCAAGTGTTGGAAAGAGATCGCATGCACTGTCTCGGCCCCAAGCCATCTATCAGATACTGCTTTTACGTAGATCTGAGTTGGCAATGGATCCGACAAGGGTATTGTGAAGTTCAGTTCGTGATCATCATAAAGCTTCTTGCGATTGAGAATGAAGAATTCGTGGTGGTAAATTTCTGAAGTCTCTGAATTTTCGACCCAAATCCAGTAGCTTTCCGATGTTCCGTTATGCCTGTCGTTCCAGCGGAAGTCCGGCGTCAAGTACAGATGGATTCTCAGAACATCTCTGTTTAGAGGAGCGATTTCCGACTCTATGCTCAGAGTCGGGAAGTTGTCCAGAATCTTGGATATCGTCTTTCCAGCTGCATGATTGTGAACCATAGATCCGATTTCAGCCGAGTCCATATCCCTCAGCGATTCAATGGAGACTGCATCCTTGGCATCAAGTTGGTTCAGAACCGGTTTAGGTAGTTCAAATTGATGAAGAGGATGTTGGAATGGCCAGATTCTCTTTTCGATAGATTTGCACAGTGAGAGGAGGACCAGGCATTGATGACCCCAGCCACGATTGAGAGCGATCATGAACAGTGCTCGACAAATTCTGGCAGATTGCTGTGCAACATAATTCGAGTCGTTTGCCAGAGCAAAATCTTCGAGATTTGCGCGAGAAATGTAGGATTGCAAGAGAATGTTTGTCTTGGCCTGGGTATGGTCAGTGATAAATACTCAAACACACATTCCAAATTTGATTTAATCAAGGAGGTATTTAAGAGTGATGATCTTACCTGAGGCGAGTCGTTCTTCTCCCCTACATCGCATGGAGCCGACTCTTCCCGTAACTTGGTCAGCTCTTTGGACTCGGTATCTCTGGATTGTATCTGGTCAAATTCTCCACTCATCGAAACCATCTTAAAAACGTCCGCTTCGGTTGCCTGTGGTTGCATCATGGTGTTGAAGATCTGAATACTGGTGTGGAGAATATAGTATTGACTTGCAATTCGCCCAATGTCTTTGCTTCGAAGCTCTTCTGTGGTCTCGTTAAAGATGATCATTTGACACTGCTGAAGAGTCCTAGCTGCCTGAATCACGAGCTGGCGACGTCTTTGCACCAGCGTAGGATCGTCTCGGATTTCAGCCCAGTCGATACCATATGTCAACGGATTTCGTTGCATCCTCACAAACAAGTATGAGTAGCCGAGCCACTGGACTGCTTCTGGCACTGAAGTCACCGTGCCCAGGGCAATTTCAGCGTTCAGATTGTCCACCAAATGCTTCGAAAATCGTGATTCAATCGGGACCTGAGATGTGACCGCCTGGAGGTAGTGGGTAAGTTTGTCTTGAGTTGTGCAAATCATTCCTATACCTGTGTCCTGGAATTGGGGTCGTCCAGCTCGACCGAAAATCTGAAGAACGTCGAGGATTCCAAGATCGATGAATTTACCATCCTGAGCACTGTAAACTTGTGTACCTTTGATGATGACTGCTGCAGCGGGCAAGTTGACACCCCATGCGAGTGTAGCGGTACAACACAAAACTTTCAAGACACCACTGCCGAAGAGTCGCTCAATGAGATTTCGATCTGATCGAGTCATACCGGCATGATGGATGCCAATACCTTTTGGAAGCAGCTCACGAAGTTCTCTTCCGCGAGATTGCTTCATATCCTTAACTGCTGCCTCATACTGAGGGTGACCAGATGGATCGAAAAGATCGACGCAAACCTGGTCAACGGCTTTTTCATACAGCATCTTAGCAGTGTTGAAAGTGTCCTTCCTCGAGTGGACGAAGACCATGATTTGATGATCCAATTCAAGCATCTCCCTCACTTTCTCGAAAGCAGTATTATCGATATTGTCTCGAGAAGTCTTAGTATTGGGCTTGCCCTTAACTCCGATAAAGTGCTGCTCAAGTGGCACAGGTCTGAAGCTTGCGTCGAAGTAAAATAACCCAGCATATCGGTTTACTTTGAGGAAGTCTGCAACATCGACGTAATTTGGAAGCGTAGCTGAAAGTCCTACAATTCGAATGAGGGACTGCGTGCTCTCGACTTGACGCTCAGTTCGTGCCACCAAAGACTCCAGCACCGAACCTCTATCATCGTGAAGCATATGAACTTCATCTATGATGAGGAGTCTAACTTTCTGGACAAGCTCGGTATCGCCAGTGCCTTTTCGAGTGACAACGTCCCACTTCTCAGGAGTCGTGACAATGATTTGGGTCTGGACGATCTCTTTCTTTGTCAGATGCATGTCTCCTGTCAATTCACGAGCCTGGATACCCAACCACGAAAGTCGACTACCAAGCTTTTGGGTGATTTCTGCAGCTAGTGCTTTCATAGGCGCAACGTAGACAATCTTGAAGTCTTCAAGATTGACAACAAAGTCTGATGCTTCAGGCTGCTCAGCAGGGCTTGGAGTAACATTCTGGCCAATAGCGTGGAGGATGGTTAGCATGGCCGCGTCAGTTTTACCCTATCCTTAATGTTAGCATTTGAAGCATTGAAGTGTCTCATATACTTACAGCACCAGTAGGAGCACATATCAGCATGTTCTCACTAGTCTGGTAGGCGACTGGGTACACAAGACTTTGCATACGGTTCAGAGACTTATAACCTTTAAAAGTCCTTCGACAAAGTCCGTCCATGGCAGCAATTTCGACCAGCTTCCGACCTTTTCCAAGAGTGCCAACTTTGCCAGCGGGTATCGTATATTCCTCGTAGTCCTACATATGATCAGCGCCTTTGAGTTGCAGAAATTACTAGTCGAGAGGGAAGATAGACTGCAAGGAGAGGCATTTGACTTACCAAATGTTCTGTCCTCTCACTCCCAACTGGCAAGGCATACTTCTTCCCTCTCGAGTCCAAGGTGTTGCCAGCTGAGTGAGCTTTATAGACATGAGGATACATAGTCTCATCTCGATTGACAGCTGGGCCTAGTGTAGCGTTCTTATGCTCAAAATCCGCCCTTCTGAGTGCCTCTTCCCTCTGCCTTCTCGTCTGCAACTTGCCCTCAAACAACCCATCAGTCTGCTTTGTCTTTGTCCCTGATGGATCCGAAGCAAGAACATCCTTTCGATGAGAAATGAGTTCAGTAACGAGATCCAGATCATCAAATCCAATCATATCTGTCAGCGTTGACTGTAATTCTTCTTCCCCGCTATCAGATGTCAAGATAGCTATAATCTGTTCTTGTAGATCTCCTGCCGAAAGCCCCTGTTTCCTTGCAGCGAGACCTTCACATTTAGCCTTCAGCCATTGAGAACTGAATTCTGCGCCTTCTGGTTCGGGCGTCAAATCCTCGTTCAGATCACTGCTCCAAAGCTCTTCCTCAGTCTCGCTGATGAAGTCCCACACGTCATCACCACTGTTTCCCGACGTAAAATCATCATCATCAAGGTTGATATCAGATCCATAGGAATCAAGGTCGCCATTCTTAGTATTCTCAGGCAACTTGAGCTCTGCTAAAGCAGCTCTCATGGCTGCGAATTGCGTTTGCCATTGCGCTTCGGCAGAGTCTAGGGTGGTGGGAGACATGATCGTTATTGTCGCGATACGTTACAGATTATTGTAATTGGGAAAAGAAGGAGAAGTTTCAATGTTCAACTAGAATAACCTCTGGGATTGCCATATAAATGGCATAAAATGCACTTGGTTGAGTCAGGCCGGTGGAAGCTGATGAAAATACCTACAGTTAGCTCAAGGGTGAGTCTATCAGGAGTGGGGTGAATTGATCCGCTTATGAAGTCTAGATTTCGTGGCTCTCTTGTCTCAAGACAGAACTCCCCAACTATTGGAAGAAGTTGCTCCAGGTTTCTCAACAGGTATGAGAGATACTTCGACAATATGTTCGAGATGCCGACATACATTCGCATGGCCCCCGTGGCTATCACATAGCTGGAAGCTCCACCTGACACTGGGACTCCTACCCCTGTCTAGGCTAACGGGCCGACGCGATCCCCAGATTTAAAAATATAAAACACCCCTTCACGTTCTCAATATCACGACAAAATACCAATGCCAACCACCTTTCTTGACCTTCCACGAGAGCTTCGTGACCAGATCTACGAATATGTCCTCGTCTCCCCTTCCCACCACATCGAGCCCGCCCTCCTACGCTTCTCCTCTGCGAAACCCTCTCTCCACAGCATCCCTTCGAGTCCCCAGCCACGATTCGCGCTCTGCATCAACCCCCTCGACACGCATCCCCTCGACCCCGTAACCCTCTCTCCCGTCTCTGCATACCGACACCACACCTCATTATCAATCTGCCGAGTATGTCGGCAAATTCGAGAAGAAACCCAGCATTTGTTCTGGACCAAGAACACGTTCTACTTCTCAACTTTCTACCCAAGTAAACACACAGCTGGGCTTCTTAAAACCCTCAAACTCATGGGCCAGATACCCTCCCGCCTCATTCAACGAATCACAATATCCATGTCGCTCCTCTCCTCTTTATACACCACACTGTCTAAAGTTCTCCTTTCCCTCAGTTCTAGAGCACGACATGGCTCCTTCAAGAAGTTAACCCTGATATGGGGAGACACCGAATGGGCGGAATTAGTAAGAGTCAATGCGTATGGAATGATATTAGGAGATGCGAGGTTCTATGATGATTTATTGGATAACCTCGGGACTGGAGGTGAGGGCTGTAGGTATGAACGGGTGATTGACGTTCCTGGGGGATGGAATTGTCAAGGTGGTGGGTATGAGGTCAGGATCGAGGAAGCGACGGCTCGAGCGTTACATTTAGCGTTTGGAGGGAGGTTGTTTGTTGGTGGTGTGTTGGCTTGGGAGGGTTATCGGAGGGTTGGGACACATGGAGAGGACGATGGAGGGAAGGAGATGTAAGTTTAGTCTTTGGGAGAGAGACGTGTGAATTGGGGCTAGAGACACGGGTAGAGACGCGATGTATATCACAGATTTACGAACTGATCAGATTGGGTATGAAGCAAACAATTCTTCAGCATACAGTTTACCTGATCTATACCGGTCCAGACGCCACGCCTTGAAGCTAATCCCAACCATGAGCCATGAGCCATGTCACCCATATCACCACGAGGAAGACCTTATCACTTCCTCTCATGCACCAAACGCCCCTTTACCCAGACCGCCAGAGTGTTCCTATCATCCCCATTGAACACCCACTTGGCAATCCTCTCATCCCAGGTCTCCCACCCAAAGATATCCACCGGGCTAGTACTCTCCTCCTCGACATCATCCTCACCCACCTTTCCCAAGCCAATCAGCTGCGCATCCCACTCCATGCCAACACCAAACCCACCTATCTTATCCCCCAACCCAACAACATTCGCTCCTCCCTTGGTCCCAAGATACAAGACCTCCTCAATACTTAACTTCGCCTCATCATCTCCCTCCATAGCCACATGTCTACTGACCAAACTTGCCTGCCTGACCGCTTCAAGGATGCTAGGACTATAACCACCACTGACATCCGTACCGAGTCCAATTTCCAGCCCCTTATTCAACATCCATCTTACTTTTGCCGTCCCAGACGTGATGGAGGAGTTGCTGCAGGGACAATGGCTGATCTTTGCCTCCTTGGCTTTGATCAGATCTATTTCGACTTCAGTAAGATGCACAGCATGAGCCAGGATTGTCTTTGGTGTAAGGAGTCCATGGCCATCGTAGACATGAGTATATGTCTTATATTCGGGAAACAGCTCTTTGACCAACTTGACTTCATTCTTATTCTCCGATATATGGGTTTGTACCGGTAAGCCTGTCTCTTTCTGAAGAGCTCCAAGGCTATGCATCAACTCACTTGTACAGCTTGGTGCAAAACGAGGGGTGATAATTGGTGTGATGAGAGCCTTTGTGGGGTCGATCTTGGTGATGTGTTCGATGGTTGCTTTGGTGTCAGCGATGGATGTAGCAGCGGTCTCATCTCGGTAGTAATCAGGGGCCAGAGTGTCCATGCAGCAACGACCGATGAATGCTCTTTGACCGATGGACAGACAAAGATCGGCTAAGAGATTGGTGGATGGGACAGAGATCGTAGCGTAGTATGAGGCGGTGGTAGTTCCATGAGAAAGCGTTCTCTGGATGCAGCGAGTGTAGACTGTCTTAGCTTTTGGGATGGACGATAAGCTGCTTTCCATAGGGAACGTGTAAGTATTGAGCCAGTCGAGCAGAGTCGTCTTGCCAAAGATGCCTGCATTGGGGTATTGAGGAGCGTGGATATGCGTATCTGGAAGATATTAGCAACAACCCTGAGAATGGTGATTGTACTGACCAATGAAGCCTGGAAAGAAGAATTGACCAGGTCCGGCAGCTCGGACGAAAACCTCTCCACCGGACCAACCAAGCTTTGGGAAGATCGTCGCCTCTGCCTTCTTCTGATCACAATCCTGCTCGACCGCGACAATGACACCCTTCTCGTCAACAAAAGCTGCAGCATTGTGCAGGAATTCTAGCTCGTCCAAGCTCTTGCTGTGGACGAAGCTCCCTAAAAAGAGGCATTTCTGACCCAGGTGGTTTGACATTGTGGCAGTGAAATTCCCACCTTTTCTGAAGAGTCGAAAGGATTTTATGGGAACAACATGAAGCTTTTATCCTTCCATCTCCTCTTATCGGCACCAATCCCAGAAGTAGAAGTGAATGTCTGTGTTTGTCTCTGTTTTTCTTGTTCAACCAATGCGCGCTCCCGTCCAGCCAGATGCCCCTCACTAGCCTCTTTCGGCAAGCACGCTGCGGACATCGGCGGAGCCCACCAAGTGTAGGGGCCGTATTTCACTCTGCTGCTCCTATGAATCCGAATGAGCAGCCGGAAGGACGACAGTATTTGCTACTATGAGTACGGACATAGGCGATGATTGAGAGTCTACACTTGTTTGGCAAAGTCTTTAGTTGAGGACTCGGGACATGTCTTGCCATGGACACGGATGACGGAGATAAGCGGGAAACCAAGCCTTGATGTCGTACAATGACCTCTTTCGTTTCTGTATACTATATGCAATCTTTCGTCTACTTAAATCGCAACGTGGGTATTCCCAAACGCCGTTTCCATGCACCTTTCGCGAGACTCCTATTTATAATGTACACTCCTAAATGCTTGCCCTCCGAGGAGCCATAGTCCTCCGTAACGCCTTCTTCTCTTCCGTCTCGTCTACAAGAGGCAGAACGCCTTGGTCTCTCATCTTTGATATAAATTCTTGTCCGTACTTATAACCTAGCGCATAAATCTCATCAAACTTGCCAAAGTCTAATGTACCGTAATCATCAATAGGAGGTCTCATATAGAGACATCCGGGCGTCGTTTTTGCTCTTTCCAGAGCATCAACGCTCGACACATATGCCAACCTTGCCTGGATTTCTGCAAGTGTCGGTGGGTTGGGGAGTGATGAAAAAGGGTTCCATCGATTGGCGAAAGCCCAGAAACCTGAGAGTGAGTCTCCAAACGTCTGAGGAGTGTCATCGTCGAGACTACCAACATCGATTGCGAAGATTACGTCGGCCCCTAAAGATTTCATGTGTGATACAGTGAGATTGTCGATATACCCACCGTCTAGAAGCATGTCTCCTTCGTCACACAGAGGTGGAAGAAGACCAGCTAGCGACATTGAGGCTCTAACATATCGCCATGCATAACCGCTCGTGTGAATCTCTGATCGGCTTTTACTGATATTGGTGGTATTGCAGTAAAATTCGAGCCAGAAATCTTCAATCTGAGTATTGCCAAAAGTTTTGAAAATGCCGCGGTTGAACTCATGGCCAGTCGTGTATGATGCGGATGGATAGGTCAAGTCCAGTGCGAACCGCCACATACTTGCCATCCGGCCAGCAAACTTCTTCGCTCGGCCATACATAGGGACAACATCAGCATCGCGTGCATAGAGGGCGCCAATAAATGATCCGATTGACGTGCCGCCAATGATGTCAATAGGTATACCGGCTTCTTCTAACGCTCTGATAATGCCAACTTGTGCTATGCCTCGGGCACCTCCTCCGCCAAGTACTAGGCCTATAGACTTGCCGCAGAGACGCCTCGCGATTCTGTGAAAATCTCCTTTGAAGGGAGTCTCGGAAGAATATAGCGGTGTTTGACGCACTCGCCGCGAGGTGTATTTCTGAATCTCTGCCTGTAGCACTTGGACCCGCTGCTTCAATGCTGAACCGAATTTCCTGGTTTGAGGATGAACAGGAACAGAGCTTGTTCGGAATTCCATCTGAACATGGTGGTGGCCACCATTGATCCAAACTCTGTTCCGCAACCAAGCTCGTGTAAGGCCAGGCGGAGAAAATCGGTCTGCATGTAGCAATACCAGTTCTTTTCTTGCGGTAGTCTTCATTCCTAACAAGAAACGTTCGTATTCGCCAATGGCAGGTGATCCCTCTGCCAAACCTACTAGGAGGATGCAATCCGCTTGGCTAATACAAGTCTGCGTCCAAGGAGAATTGACGTTTGTATCTGATATCCTCTAGAGTTAGCAACTGATAGGTCTAGACGTTACAACAGTATAGCTCGTGGAAGGTGGCAATCAGGAAAAAATTAGAGTTGCAAATTTTTGGTCTTCATTGAAGGGACTCAGGGTTAAAAAGAAATCATCATTTGCCAGAGTGCAGAAAATCTGATGGAAGAAGCTTACCGGCGATGTAAAGAACCAAGCCATATTTTTCCTCGAGATCCGCCAGATATTGTGAAAGTTTTAGTTTTCCCATTCGACTGAAAGCATGTCTTCCAAGATGATTGAGGATCGCCGCCTGATTCAATGATGTTACTCCGTTCGGCGCTCCAATTTGACTAAGAGCGCTCATCAACCGACTGCCAAATTCGACCACTGGAACACCAGCAGTAACTGGAAGAATAGTGACAGTCCGAAGATTGATGGTGGATGATACTTTGTTATTGATAGCTGTGGTGGTCTTCTCTTTACCTTGAACGAAGACAGGATCTTCAACCAAAGCTCGCATGCGAGAGGCAATGATTTTAGATATCTTGATGGTGATTCCTGGGTGCTCCTGAGCAAGACTGTTGAATAAAGTCTTTGGAAATTTTGCAAGCTCTGTATCTCTGATCGCGTGAAGTGTTGCGGGTCGGACGGATTCGGTCATGACTTCCAACTCCCCAACGCTTTCTCCTTGGCCATATTCCCCCACAACCTTCATCCCCGCTTCTTCATTGTTCTTAACTAAACGCAGTCGGCCATTGAGAACGATGTATATTGCATCGCTATCATCACCTTGGTGGTAGATGACCTGGCCAGCATTGACCTGTACCCATTCCAGTGCAAAGTCAATATGCAAGATAAGCCTTGGCAACAAACTCGTCAAGCGTTTTGCCATAGTAAGAAGAACTACAGGATACTTCTCTACTATCCTTTCCAAAGAGGATCGAGGGAGAAAGCCAACATACACATCAGTTTTGGCCACAACGTCGATGAAGGAGCGGTAAGAGGATATCGTTCCAATGTAGCCAGCGATACCGCCAGGTTTAATCAAGGCCAAAGATTTACGGCCGACAGGCTTTCGCTTTTTGGCATCAGCGCCAGATGAGCCCCTGACCGAGCCTGAAGCGCGTGAAGATCCTGTACGAGTACGAGAAAGCGGAGCCAACGTCTCTTCTGTGTTCTTTCCTCCAGGTGCGGGTCGATGTGTTGCGCCAAGCACTGTAGAGTCAGATTTTTCATCGTCGGGAACACTCACGTCCAAGAAACCGTCGATGACATAGTATAGCCCTGGATTGCGCTCCCCTTGCTCTACTAGAACGGATCCTTTTGGAAAGTATACAATTTCCACATCATCCCGGAGCTCATGGGCCAAACCTTGTGTGCTTGGCACAGCTCCGGTGCTCGTCCCTCCAGATGTTATTGATTCTGTGTCCCCATCTGCAGATCCTTCGTAGGGATCAATGAAACCAAAGGCATTACTGCTGAAAATGGCCTTTTGCCGTCTCTGGTCATAGGAAACGAGTCGTGGCGATGCTTCGACAGAATCTGACATTCTGAGGGCATTCTTGGTATTTGTCAAGCCAATGGCCTTGAAGATACATTCTAATATCGACTGTCGAAACATGCTGGCTTCGTCAATGGACTCCTGCCCATGTAAGGTCATTCTCGGATGAACGCTGTTAAATGGATTGAAGGTTCTTTGCGCCAGAGGACTTTCGGTGTCATGATGCCAAACTTCTGGGCCTTGCTCACTATGGCCGGGAGACGCTGCACTACCAATCTTAGAGCTAATCCTTCGTCCACCACTTCTAGACATTTGGATGTTTGTGAGGAGGTCCCCTGGACTTGGGCTTGCACCAGTCTCCCGACTCGGCGGCGAAGTCAAAGGCGAGCTTTTGCCGGATAATGCATGAAGAACCGCCTCTTTGCGGAGGCTGTTGCTAGATCTTCTCCGTCGACCAGGTCCAGCATTGTGCAAAGCGATCCCTTTGCTGCCTTCCTCTGTGCCAATTCTCTCTCGTTCCCGAATGAATTTCTCCTTCAAACGCTCTAAAGCATCGCCGCGCAAAAAATTTGGGAGCTCGTATGTGGTGTACTTGTTCATATGTTTCTCTGTGCGCAAAACCTCACTTGTCAAGCCAAGGTACGAGTGACCAGTGGCTAGGGTGACTCGTTGTAATCGAGTCAGTATTACTTGGACTATATGCGCGGTGGCCTTTGGGTAGACTCTTGTCAGTCGGCGGAAAGCGCTGGCAGGAATTATTGCGATAGTAGTGTCAACTGTGGCTCGAGCAACAATGTCTGGATGAGCAGAATTTGTATTGGCTCTTCGAGGCTTTGCCCGTGGTTTCACAGGATCTCGAGTCGCGTCCAGAGATAGAGGAGGGACCTTAGGCAAGGTACCACCCGCTGTAGAGCTGGCCAAAGTTGAAGACCTTCGGTCTCGACTTGTGGTCGGTCCATCGTGGATCGCCGCGCCATAAATAGGGCTCGTGGGGAGAGATGGAGGTGTGTCATGACTATGGCTAAATCCAGCACTTGATGGAAATCGTCGATGGCCGAAGCCTGCATTTGAACTAATCTCCAGTTCATCATCCTCGGTGTATCTCAACTTCACATCTTCCGTGAATAAAGACAGAATTGAAAAGAGAGACGACATGGGAGCTCCATTCTTGACCTCTGTCAATAATTGGTAGCCTTGCTGCGATGTCCGTCCATATTGTCCTTCTCCACTGTCCGACGACTCGTCTGGGTGGAACTTGGAAGCTTCCGAATCGGATCCTCTGCCCTCTCTTGACGACTTGACAAATATCTCGACCATCCCATCCACAACTAGGCAGAAACCCTTCTCCTCCTCGAGGTTCAAAGTTTCTCCTGCAATGAGCTTTCTCGTTTGCATGGACCGCGTAAGCTCGTGAAAGACGGGCCGCTCTAGATACCCAAACACTTTTATAGCACTGAGAAATTCATCAAGGTAATTTGAGAACCCTGACTTCGAACCGTCTTCCTGCGTATCGGGATAAAGGTCTATATCGGGTTCCTTTCGCTGAGGCTCGGGGGGTAATCGAGAGTACATATTCAGAAATCTGTACCGCACAAACCAACTCACCGTCGAAACAAAAGCAATGGCAATCAGCATTCTGTACAACCATGTCAGAGAAGACCATCACCATAGACTTGGTTTACTTACACGGTTGTCGCATTCATCGTGACAGTCAAGCTAGTCGAGAAAAGGGTAAAGAGGAATGTTGGCAGAGTGATCGTCGTAAAGGTGATGAGCCAGTACAGGATGCCTGGCACAAGCTTGATCAGGAAAAGTATCATTGTGCCAAACATCCCGAACCAAGAACGGTGGCCATGTGCCTGCTCTATTGTTGTCACGTTGGCCAGAGCCACGGCAGACGGCATCGTGGTATTCATGGCACCTGGCTGATTCGTGAAGCTCTGCAGAATCGAAGAAACAGTTTCAGAGACTGTCATAACAGAATGCTGAACATTCTCGGCATGAGCAGAACTGACTGCCATAATCGAGATTCAGCCAAATGATTGCGTTGACTCCATCTTTTGTGCCAAAGTCGTACAGTGCGGTGCCGAGCCTGGTGTTGCCGAGCTTTGAAGTTGGAATTCGAGTCCTGCAAAACCTCACAAGCAAGTCACGAACCCTTGATCGCGCTAGCCGAATTGGTGCGCCACATCCCACCACCAGCCAAAAATCCGCAAAAGATTATGACTCTGAAAGGAGAACAAACAATCTACGCACGCAACAACGATCTTTTGAAATCTACTAGATCGCTACTCAAAGACCTGTCTTATCGCCCTGGCATCCTATACGGTTAACCTAAATCTACTCGCAGCAACGAAGCGCAGAGAAAAACGCACACAACTTCCCCGCGCCCCGCAGCGCCCCAACTGCAAAGATGTCTTTGACAAATTGCCGCTTCTATGAGGAGAAGTATCCGGAGATTGACAGTTTTGTGATGGTAAACGTAAAGCAGGTGCGCTTTTACGAGTTCATTATTTGCTGTTAAATGCTAAGTCTTGTTCAGATCGCAGAAATGGGAGCTTATGTCAAACTTCTTGAATATGACAACATCGACGGCATGATTCTCCTTTCCGAGCTGTCTAGGCGTCGTATTCGAAGTATCCAGAAACTTATTCGGGTTGGACGCAATGAGGTAGTAGTCGTGCTCAGAGTAGACAAGGAGAAGGGTATGTTTGGTTATTCGTACTGGGCACCGCAGAGAAACTGATTCAGGGTGACTGCAGGTTATATTGATCTTTCAAAACGAAGAGTCTCACCAGAGGATATCATCAAGTGCGAGGAACGATACAACAAGAGCAAGATGGTTCACTCAATCATGCGACATGTTGCCGAGAAGACTCAGCATCCAATCGAGGACCTATACGAGCGCATCGGGTGGCCTTTGAACAAGAAGTACGGGCATGCAGTTGATGCATTCAAGCTTTCAATAACGTGAGAAGTTCATCCCAGGTATATTGATGTGTTCACTAACACTTTCCAAGAAATCCAGATGTGTGGCAGGAAGTGTCATTCCCAAATGATGTTGTCGCCGACGAGTTAAAGTCATACATTGGGAAGCGCCTCACACCCCAGCCTACGAAGGTCAGAGCAGACGTAGAGGTTACATGCTTTGGGTACGAGGGGATCGATGCGGTCAAGACAGCACTCCGAACTGCCGAGGCAAGAAACACCCCAGATAACCAAGTCAAGGTCAAGCTTGTCTCGCCTCCTTTATACGTTCTCACGAGTACATGCCTAGAAAAGCAAGTTGGTATCTCTACGTTGGAGGCAGCAATTGTCGATATTCGAACCAATATTGAGGGGGCGGGTGGTAATTGCTTAGTCAAGATGGAGCCAAAGGCTGTGACCGAGAACGACGACGCAGAGCTGCAGGCATTGATGGAGAAGCGTGAAAGAGAGAACGCAGAAGTTAGTGGAGACGAAAGTCAGAGTGAAAGTGACGAAAATGCAGTGGAGGTGATGTGAGTGTGTTTGGGGTAATCAAAAGCACTGAGCGAGGCTTTGCATTGCGGGCGCATAGAGGGGCTAGCCAACGTGCAGTAGATCTTGTTTGACGATTGTATCAAAGTACATTGAATCAAAAAGCCGATGAATCTAATTTGGAGATATCGTCCGACCTTGAGAACTTGTGAATGCAAGGCTGTAATTTTTTAACGAGGCTGACAAAGACGTTCGCATTGCCGAGATGGTCTGAACATTTCAAACCACCTTCAATCATCATCAAGTCGACATTCTCCGACTGATGGTAAGGGATGGCCAGTTGGTTATTATCAAAATTAAACCGCAGTGCTCGGCCAGGACTATTTTTCCGTGACTTCACATACTGGACATTCTCCATTGCGACCTGGATTCCTGCTGTAATCTTTTTCAACGGACATGTAGGGGAATTAACCTCAATCAGAGGCCCTTCAATGTATCCATTTCTCAATACTAGCTTCAATGAAGATCGGGGCAAAGATTTGTGTTGGGTCAGTAAATGGAGTCCAACTACCAATTTGAAGAGGGGGATGATTATTTCCTTGAGGTAAGAACGACGCATTCATACTCGACTCGGCCATTGACGGTAGATTACAGAAGCCCAAACAACCCCGAATCAGTCGCCGTAAAGCGTATCATTGCTCTTGAAGGTGATTTAGTCTTCACTCGAGCGCCATATCCTCTGCCGACGGTTCAAATACCTGTCAATCACGTCTGGGTTGAGGGAGACAATAGAGATGCGAATAAGACTCTAGATAGCAACACCTACGGGCCAGTTCCAATCAACCTTATCCATGGCAAACTTACGCATGTTTTATGGCCTTGGAGAAGCTTTGGGGCGATTCACTGGCAGGAATTCAAAGGCAGGACAAGAGTGATCAGAGGACGACATGAGGACGCACCACGATGGGATTGAAGAGCGTCCATATCTCCAACCAACCCTTTAGCAAATCGGACGCTTCAGCTTCAGCTCTTGAAACCATAAAGAGGCATGGAACTTAGGACTTGACTTAATTGTCAATCCGGAGACAAGATTTCGGCGAAGACGGAAAGATATAGTAATGTCTCAATTATACCTTCTGGGATCTGATCATTGAGTACAGCCAGTCAGAGATTGCGAGAACACCAAGCAACGCACCTAGGAAGAGCGGCCAATGTAAGATACCTAGGTACACACGAAAGCAGATATCACGTGACACTAGATGTTCGAGGTAGTGATTGTGATTGATTCAGCGAAGGCCATCATATGTTGACAATGATAATTCTCCCATTGATAAGTGCCAACGTAATAACAACTTGTCTTGACCTTGCATCTGGTTTCATTTTGTGATTCGTGGATGACAGCCTCGTCCTTACATAAACACCGAGCTCCAAATAATTTTGAATTGAAAAGTCCGAACGGCCATTTCCTGTCTTCGAGGCGGACCACTTCCAGAACACCTCAATAACGGCGCGCAAGACTGCTATCGAGAAGCTTTAGGCGACTCTACTGGAAGAGTTAGAGGAGGGCCATGTCCCTGGGGTCTCGAGTTGCCAATTTGTTCTCCGGATCAACCAACACGCAGCGAGACCGCGATAATTTTGGCTTTGTTGATGATGGACTGCCAGCTGGGAAGCAGACCTTCGCGGATGTCAAGTTGGGAACACAGGGGTTTGAGTCGGATACTATGGCATCGCAAACGGACCAAGAGGAGGGAAGGCCACCCTACCTACATGTGAGATTTCGTACTAGATTCTGCTATCAGGTCACTGCTGATTTGTACAGTCCATGATCGCAGGAGGATTAGGTGGAACAACTGGAGATCTCTTGATGCACTCTTTAGACACTGTTAAAACTCGGCAGCAGGGCGATCCACATATTCCTCCACGATACACTTCGATGTCATCATCCTATGGTACCATTCTACGACAAGAAGGATTGCGGCGGGGTCTCTACGGCGGTTGGCTTCCAGCTTTGCTTGGATCTTTTCCGGGGACGGTGATTTTCTTTGGAACCTACGAATACAGCAAACGGCATATGATAGACGCTGGGATCACACCTCAATTTGCGTATCTTACAAGTGGTATGGCTTTGCAGGAGATGAAGCTTCAAGTGATGATGCTAAGAGTCTATAGGTTTTGTTGCCGACTTTGCCGCTTCATTTGTATATGTTCCGTCTGAAGTCCTCAAAACCAGACTTCAGCTCCAAGGTCGATACAATAACCCGTTCTTCCAATCCGGGTACAATTATAAATCAACTTCTCATGCTGCCAGGACTATCATTCGGCAAGAAGGATTCTTTGCTTTGTTCTATGGCTATAAGGCCACCATTTTCCGAGACCTTCCGTTCTCCGCCTTGCAATTCGCATTCTACGAACAAGGACAGACTTGGGCTAGACAATGGAAAAGAAGCAGAGAGATAGGGCTGCCTTTGGAACTTTTGACCGGCGCTGCTGCTGGTGGACTGGCTGGCGTTATTACTTGCCCCTTGGACGTTGTTAAAACAAGGATTCAGACCCAAGTCAACCCGGCAGCGCGGGCAACGCCCCACAAGCCTCTGCATAACCACCCTACAACAGGAAAAACGGATACCTCTACTTCTCTCAAGCAGCAGATACGGTCAATTTCCACGTCATCACCGTCGACCCACACGCCCCGGCCAGGCTCCATTAAACTTGATACATCTTCTGTATTTACTGGTTTGAAAGTTATCTACAGGACCGAAGGGTTTGCGGGTTGGTTTAGAGGTGTTGGACCCAGATTTGTATGGACGAGCGTACAGAGTGGATGTATGCTATTCTTGTATCAAACGATATTGAGGAAGCTAGAGATTTATGCTGCTTCAACTGATGACCAGGAGTCTGCCCTCTAACAGTTTGGGGTATAACGTTTTGGATAGATATGATGGGATATTGTAGGCATATGTATATTAAGAGCATTGGGCGGCGTTTAGCATGGATGAGCATGAGGCGATTCATTAGACAATAGAACTTCACTTTGGACGACGTATAACTAGACTAAATTCAGATTTAAGTCTAGTTTTACTGAAAAGTATGATTTTCGCTGCAAGTAACGAAGATACAAACCTTCAAATACGGCCGAACAAAAAGAATTTCTTTTCAATTACCCTGTGCTTCCCGAATAGTACTCCGTAGAGCTCTTTGCTGATTCTCCCCCCAGCCCAGCTCCAGTTATTGTCGACGCGGCCGCCGTATAGAATCGCGTGGTGTGAGTACGGCAGCCAAGAATTGTCGCTTCAGTAAATCATTCGATAACTGCATCAAACAAATTCTAGCTCACCAGACCTTCACAACGCTTCAATCGGAATTCGACACATCTTTCGAACACGGCCTATGTTTTTCTCATAGGCGGCAATGGCAAGACCATTCCCAACATGCCCGCAAGTCTCCCTGTGCCCTCGAAAGGAGCACTTCGAGCTCTCCGCAACCTTGCCCTAGGAACCTCATGTACCATTGCCTTCAGCGCAGGTCTATTGACGGAGGACCGCCGACGTCGTATCAACACTGCTCGTGAGGTACACAGCAATGCCAAGAAGCTCAAGTCCGCGAGGCAATATCATAGTGCGGGAGGTTCCACGATCGAAACCTTTGAAGAGCAAGCCTTGAAATGCCGAGACGATGCATTTTGGCTGCCAAGCAATGTGCTGCAAGATACAAATGCCGCTCTTCATGGCGGAGGACGAGGAATCGTGAAG
This sequence comes from Phialocephala sp. D728, assembly GCA_003988865.1. Lineage (NCBI taxonomy): Eukaryota > Fungi > Ascomycota > Leotiomycetes > Helotiales > Mollisiaceae > Phialocephala > Phialocephala sp. D728. The sequence goes on along the minus strand of QYAJ01000079.1, from coordinate 17,436 downwards.
ACAGGGCAGGAGATTCTCACGCCAGAGGATGTCCCACCCTCGTGCTTGTCTTTCCCATCGGGTATCCCGAGGGAGAGATTGCCTTCAGTCAAGAAACTCTCGGTCTTCAATCGGATCCCTGTAATTCCTACTCAAGACGCGGTCCCTAGTGGTCCATCAAGTGGGAAACCAGAAGTACGGAGTCGTCAAAGCAAGCTAGCATTGGATCTCGCAACACTTCTCGACGCAAACCCGCCAGACATTGAGGCAGCGGTATCCATATTTTTCGAGGTTTTCGATTCGCCATTGACTACGGACGACTCCGGCTTGTGTCCGGAGATCATTGAATCGGCAAGAAGGCTTTCAGCTGCTTGCAGAAATGACAAGAGGCATGATTTCTCTGATAAAGTATTCGACATAGTCCTTGCCCACGGGCCCATCACGGAAGAGCAATTCAGATCTTTCATCCCAGAAAGCGTTATTTCAAGATTGCTCGTTCCTGATGCTGGGTGCGACCGTCTGGACCCAACCAACTTGAGGAAAGCTTCATCCATATATCTGACTAGATTCATGGAGAAACCCAAAGCTATGTCCGACAGCATGTTATCTCTTGGTGATCAACTTTGCTTAGAGGCAGCCCGGTCACAGATGGATCAACTTGTCTTACGGCTCTATGCTCGAATGGAGAGCACCCGAGGTGGCAGGCCTGCCCGTTCTGTTCACCATCTCATCATAGCTACTCATCGGAAAGGCCTTCACAAGAATGTATTTCGCTATTTTCAGAATTTTTACACAAAAACTTCTCCCGACCAAGTGCAGTTCTACGACGTCTGTAGTGTAGTCATCGACTCCTTGTTGAAGCTTCAACGACTGGATCTGGCCGAGCAGATCTTGGTGTCTGCTACACGAATGGCAGAATCACAAGGCCTGATGACATCCCCTACCTGGATACTTATGGTCTTAGGGCATGACTGGAGGTTGCATCACGATATCAGCAGGACTCGAGCCCTCTTTGACAGGGTGGAAACTCTGGTTTCTATTACGCAACGTCCTCAAGCAACGTACGCTTGCATTATTCGATATTGTGTTGAGGCTCGCGAGGAAGCTGCAGCAGAACTGTATTATGACAAACTGCGCCAATCTTACAACGTCAAAAATGACGGTGGCATCCATGGGCACTTCGCTCTTGCAAAAGCATATCACGAGGATTGGCCTGGCGTCTTCGAAGAATTCGTCCAGGTGCAACAAGCGTCTCCGTTTGACGTAAAATTGTTGGGTCTTTGTTTCACTCCTATCTTGCACGAGTATGCAAAGTCGCATTCCTTGGCGGAGATAGAAGATTATATAAGTTTGTTTGCAGATAGGTTTGGCCTGAAGATCAATCTGCCCTTGATGAACTTCATGGTGACTGCCTACGCAAATGCAAAAGAAGTGGACTGTATGGCTAGGTGGATTGATTGCGCAGTCGCTGAAGGTTGTGCAGTCAACGCAGCAACTGTAAACATCATACTCAGAAACTGCCATTATCTATGGAAGTTTTCTTTCGAGCAAATCTATCAGCTATTCCTGTTGATTCGAAAAAAGACTGGCGACTCCACAACTCTCCTCAACTCTAAATCTGTGGCACTTTTACGCCAAATTGCTGTGGCAACTACACGGGATCCCGCTGAGTTGATGGAGCGTTTGAAACGGTTTGACAAGCATTCCGGCGATAGTGATGGCATTTATCGATCTATGTCTACAACCTTTGCGAAGAAGAACCTGGCCGCAACCCTAAGGATATACAAGCGCGCTCAAGCCCACAACGCTATCCTTGAGTATAGGCACCTTGATATTGCGGTCAAGGCATCGCTAAGCTTCCACGAAGATCCTATCAGAGAGACTGTCAGTATTATCAAAGAGGCACAACAACGTGGCATTTACGTTCGTTCTGCCATATCAGCTGTATTCATACATCAAGCTACAAAAATGTTCGACGATGGTATTCCCGTGGCGCACCTTATCGATCTTTGCCACAGCACAATAACAGCATTTGAAGAATCTGGCACCCAGGTCCCTCTCCACGTTGTTACCCATACCGCAAGCTGCCTTCAGAGACGCGGCTTTGATGGAGCAGCTATCGATCTCTGGAATTCGATGTCTTCGCGCCTGAAAATTCCGCCTTCTTCCTTTGATCTTGCCAGTATCACCAGTCTTCTCAATGCCTACATTGGGCTTCAAGATCACGCTGGTGTTCGATGGGTCATTCACATGCTGTCAGCCAACAAGTTGAACCCCGACAACCATTTCAAACTACTTTTAAACAATGCTCGAAGGACCACGGCGCGCATGGTTGAGTCGCAGCCATGTTCAAATCAGGTTCACGAGTTTCTAGACTCGATTTTAGAAGCTCTTCAACAAATCAAAGTCATGCGAAAGGATACCTTAAAGGAACAAACACAAGTGAGGACAAAGACCATCATGATCATTGAAAAGGCTATTGATGATCAAAACGCACGAGATGGAAGAAACTTGCGGAGCGTGGCCGACCCGCAGCGAGTGAAGCAGATGGCAGGAGCAGAGACGACCTCCCCGGGCTCAACTTATAATATAGAGCCTAAGCCGGATGAAGACGAAATGATTCACCATGTAGATATTCAAACTGCTCAGTTATTAGACGTATTGCCAAGCTGACTGGCATGTAATATAAGAAGCAACAATATACCGATACGTGACAGTTCGAAGACAATGCTGTCCTTTGAACGGGTTTACACCAATGAGTCGTTATCCATGAGATGTTAATATGAAATGAGGTGTGAGCAATACGATGAGTCAATTCTTGCAGAGTAGCTAGCTCTGGAATCTACAAAAATTCAGCCTTGATGTTTCTCGTATGATGCTTTAGGGCTCGTGACGCCCGCATGCATCCCAGCCTTCCGGGCTTCTGGTTGGCTCCTGCCCAGATTCCGAACGTCATTGTTTATTACTTTTATTTTCGAGACATCAAAACGTCCAGCAGACTCTGGTATTGCAATCTTGACCCATCCATCCCATGTAAATATTCCCGGAATGTCGATTGTTGCTGAGTATGCTTCTCTTTCAGTCGTGCTCCAAATTGCTCTGCTAAAATTCTTCAAGCCAGGTACGGCGCGTCGACAGCCAACTCGACCGCGTGCATCTTGTTCCACGAGCGGCACAAGATGGCTTCTCCACGGCGCAGACACGCAGAGTATCATCCTCGCCCCGAATACTCCAGCTGCAAGGGATAGTGAAGGCCTTATCAACCACATCTTCCTCCAGCCCACTTTTACCATCATGGCGCATTTCATTATTGCTGCAACAAGCAAATCTTTCAGAAATTGTTGCCGAGAGCGAGAAAGATCCAGTTACGAGAAAGTTTGAAACGGAGCTCGAATGGCTCCTTGTGAGTAAAGCTACTGTGCAAACCTATGGGCTGCTTTTGAACACTCTATTGGACCAGACGATTCCTCTCAACGATGACATTTGGTACTGGGACGAAGTTCTTGGGTCCTACACAAACACCAGCCTATACACGATTCAGACATCGCCATTGAGGTTCTGGGCATGGTCAAAGGACATTTACAGCGATACCAGACGTCGTCTCGCACGACTAGGAGAAGGCTCAGGGGAGGCTGTATCTACAAGAGATATTGGGACGAGTCTTACGGACCAATGGAAGCAGTTCTATGGCCTTGTCAGAGAGAGCATTCGGGAGAGGTCGATTGCAGATATCCAAAGAAGGGTGCTCTCGCCCATTGCACTTTGCCGTTCTCAAGCTCGGCATAATCAGGCACGTTTGAAACGGTTACGAGAGATGGGAGCGAGTGGTTTAGGTGTGCTTATGGATGAAGGCCTAAGTTTCGATATCAACGATGAAAACTCTGAGTCGATGAAGGCGGAAGAGAATGACAGTCACGAATGGAAGGTGGTGGTAGAGAGAAGTGTTGCCTTGATGGATACTGTTCTTCGAAATGTCACCACTCTCGAAACTGGAGTTTCCGAATTTGAGGATACTGTTTTTGCGACCGTTGAGGATGACCCAGAGATCTCAATACGGGATGATGGCCCTCAAACCTCAAGACCTGCAAAGCTTAGTACCCGCCTACAACACATACTCGAAGTCCATGTCCCCAATCACATCACGTCTTCTCAAAAACTAGTCTCTGCGTATGGACGTCCTTCAAGGCTTGTCAGATACTGGCTCCCGGCAAGTCTTCTAATACTATCATCTTCAACCCTTTTACGGATATTCGTCAATAGAAAAACAGAAATTTTTGAGTGGGTTAGAGATTTGGGAGCAACAACACAAGATTTCTGGTTCAATTGGGTCATTGAGCCAATCAAGAAAATAATCGGGACAATTCGACACGATAAAGACAGTGAGGTTGCCATTATGAGCAAAGAGAGTCTGAAAGGCGACAGAGATAGTCTTGAGCGCATGGTCGTTGACTTTGCCATCGACAACCCACAAACTGCCGTTGGGGTTAGCAATTTGAGCGAGACTCAAATCTCTGAGATACGGATGAAAGTCAAGGAGGGCGATCTGACTCCTGTCCTTCGTGCCTATGAGAAAGATCTACGGCAGCCCTTTATGGGCACTGTTCGAGGCGACCTTGTACGAACGCTGCTTATCCAAGTGCAAAAGACCAAGGTTGATGTTGAGGTTGCTATCAGCGGAATCGATGCATTACTCAAGAGTCAGGAGCTGGTATTTGGTTTCGTAGGCCTTACTCCAGGTGTATTGGTCTGCTTCGCCGCGTTCCGTTACCTTGGAGGAGTCTTTGGCAACCGGAAGGGACTAAGGCAAGGCCGGAAAGCCGGACAGACCGTTCGTGTGCTTCGAAATATCGATCGAATCCTTACACTAGCAACTCCGACTCAGAACAACTTGCTTTCGTACAAGGACCATGGCCTGCTGCTGTGCGAGGTGCACGTGCTGCGGAAACGAGCCCATAGGCTGTTCCCTGGTGAGATCGAGAGGGAATTCCTCGAGGACGTCGCCGATCTCTGCAACATAAACAGCGGCATTCAAGCGCAGCTGAAGGTCCTTGAGCGCATTCGATGGGGGTATGAAAAGTGGTTAAGATGAGGCTCGCACGAAGGCTTCAGTACATAAGTACAAACATATGTAAATATAAAATACATTAAAAAGCGTCTCGAAATGCCATAAGACTGACATACAATCGTAAAATGGATTCACTCAAAATGCATGAAATATTCTACACCCCATTTAAGTAAATTCTATGCAGTCTCATAGTGTTGTATGCGTCCATAACTCCTTCCGTTTGGCGAGACACGAGCCGCGCTACTTGGGAGGCAACCTCTGTCAATCATTGCCAGAACAAGCTTTCTCGCAGAACACAATCATTCCGCCGACACGCACCTAGGAACGCCCAAGGACTCGAATTATTGCGGTCTTTGCCATCCTCTCGCCTCACACGAATCAGCGCAGGAAGCGTTTCTGGATTGTCGTCATCCTCGCCGCGCCGTTCCCAAGGCCGCCAATACACGCCGACCCTCCCTGCACACCACTGGATTCGCTGGCAACACACGATCTACGTCTCCTCGAAGCTTTCCTTTCTTTCCCAGCGCTTTGCGACGAACTTCAAGATGGCCGGGTCGCGTAATTATGATTTCCTGGTTGGTCTCACCCCAGCAACCCATGGATTTTTAGAGGGACCAAGGCTGACAAGAATGTAACAGATCAAGCTGCTATTGATCGGTGACTCTGGTGTGGGCAAGTCATGCTGTCTCCTTCGATTTAGTGAAGACTCCTTCACCCCGTCCTTCATCACAACAATCGGTATAGATTTCAAGATTCGGACAATCGAGTTGGATGGTAAGCGGGTCAAGTTGCAGATATGGGATACGGCAGGACAAGAACGGTTCAGAACCATTACAACTGCCTACTACAGAGGTGCTATGGGTATATTACTGGTTTATGATGTTACGGATGAGCGTTCATTCAACAGTATGTACTTTCGCCCCTTAGCATGTGGACAGAATTGACAAATGCTTTAGATATCCGAACCTGGTTCTCAAACGTTGAGCAACATGCCACAGAAGGTGTCAATAAGATCTTGATAGGAAATAAGTGCGACTGGGAAGACAGACGTGTGGTATCGACTGAGCGTGGTCAACAACTGGCAGATGAGCTCGGCATCCCATTCCTTGAGGTCTCGGCGAAGAGCAACATCAATGTGGAGAAGGCATTCTACAGCTTGGCAGCGGATATCAAGAAGAGAATCATCGACACGGCAAAGATAGACCAATCGACTACTACAGGGGTAGATGTTGGTGCGCAAGGAAGTGGAAGCGGGTTGGGGGGCAAGTGCTGCTAGATAATGATTGGGTGTCCGGTTTCCTTTTATTTGTGTAAGAGCACTGTATGGGCGGAGTTTGGTCATATCAAATGGTATTATAAATTCGAGGCTTCTTCTTGCCTCTCAGGGTGCATTTCGACAGGTCAGGGAATGATTGAGATGAAGGTGGAAGCCAATAGAGAAGTATATGTGAAGGGTTGTTCGAGGTCCGAGTTACCATAATATTTCTGCATTAACTATAGGTGGTGGCTCGTCCTCTGCCCTCCTTTCTCGTTGTATAGGCAATGGACGGCGGTGCCACTCCCTCACAAATCTTCGAGCCTCTTGTGAGTCGTTGAACGATATAATGAATCGTGCAGGGCCTTCGTATGTCCGGCTGCCTCCTGCTGTAAATCCGCCCTCCCTGCTTACTTGCTCTTGGACTTCTTCTCGATCATTATTCTTGATTTTGATGATTGCTTGATGTTTGTTCCCATTCAAGTTCCAATGCATATTACGACGTTTCCCATCCTGACTCAAGATGTCTCTCACATCTGCATGCGTGATGCGTGACCGGTCCGTAGTGAACAACACCATATGCTCTGCATTTGCCTTCTTGCCAGCCATGGCTACCGCCCCGCCTTCTGCAATCAGGGACTGCAGATGACGGCTATAGGGACGATGCACCATCTTGATTGATAACTTGACAGACCCGGGAATGAGCGAAAATCCCCGAATGAGATTCTTCATGTTCTCGCCTTCCTTTAAATATCCTGGTGGCAGTGGGAAACGAGCCTCTTTTCCTTTCTGCTTGAGCTTGGTCAAGGTATGCAATCTGATCGTTTGGTCTCGGTAGGCTCTAGCGGTTGAATCGTTGCTGAAGAGGAGGAAATAGCTGCCTAAAGCTTCAAGTGTTTTATTGTCTCGACTTGGAATGACTGTGGGATGTGAGCACTATTACATGAAATCCAGGTCGCAGCAAAAATACCTTTGAGAAGACCGCTCTTCCAGCCTTCAATATGCTCGCCTTTAGGACTGAGCCTAAATAAATCGCTTTCTTCCAACGTTTTGCTGCAAGCATTCAACACTAGCACACTTCCTCCTCCTCTCGAGGCTAGGGTCTCAGCTTGACGCAATCCATCTTGTATCTGTCGCAAATTCGTGACTGGAGTGTAGTGACTCGTGACGGTAGTTGGGTTTGACGTATCACGGTATGGAATGTGGTGATAGGCATCTCTCTTTGGTTCCCTCTGCCTCTTAGCATAGTCGACAATGTTGATTTCTGGGGACCAATTGAAAGCTGGCAGCTTGTCCAGCCTGTGCTCTGCTAATCTCTGTTCGGGAGTTTTTGTATTTCTTTCCTCCGGGAAAAGTTCATCGAAGAGGGATAGGTATAACTTCGGCTTCTCATGCTTCAGACTCTTAGATTGCTTCGCCTTCTTTAACAGAGGTGGACTGGTTGTTTCTGTAGGTAGACTAATTGGCACCCAGGAATCTAGATTCTCGGGCGGATATAATGCAGAAGCATGTAGCTTGTGTCGAATCTGCTCCAGCTCTTCTTGGGGTCCTTGCATATACGTCTCTACTCGTTCCCTCTGCATCTTCTTCGAATTCACATCTGCAGCCGGTACTGGACTATCTGTGGACGTTGAAAAAGGATCCTCTGAATGTTTTGAATCGAGGATCTTCGGTCTGTACATTCCCGGTCCCTTTCCTCTCGGTGTCGAGTATCCTTCATGCCGGTCCCTTCCATCTGTCGACTTGTAAACACGTTGCACCACCTGGGCCAGCTGATGAACACTCCATGCTGGCAACAAGAACTGCGGAGGCAGCGAGCGCGTCAACAGCATAAATATTACTCAGTCGGCATGCTCTGAAATGCGTGGGTGGTAAGTTAACAGGATTCGGCACGTCCCGAAATGGAGTGCTTCAACTTTGGCGAGCCAAATTTTTATTTGAGACCGAAATATTTTAACGAACTATTTGATATTGCAACACCAACAATGCGAAATCATCTCAAGGTCTTCCTAACATCATGTCTAACGTACAGGACACGCAGAAAACCTTGGAGGTCAAGATACGTCCATACTCCAATCAAAACAATCAAGAGCGTCCAGACCAGAAGGGAGTGTCACGTGTTCACCTTTGCAGAGACGCACTTTTGGACCTGAAACTAGATTCCGGAAAGCCATGTTATCTTTGGAAGACGAGCGAGACCGAGTATCAGCGGAGAGAGGCTGTAGTATGGCTTACTACTGAGAAATCCCTCAGTAAAAAGGTCATCCAAATGTCCAAGACCTTTCAAGAGCTTTGCGGCTTCAAACTGGGGGACGACTTGATTATCAAAGCTACCGAAAATTCGTACGTAACGCCAGCAGAGTCTATCGTATTAAGGGATGTCACGGCTCAAGAAGTGGATACAATTCCAGAAATAGGAGACGAGGACAGGTCTCACTGGGAATGGTTTTTGAGAGAAAGTCTGGGTAGGTAGTTTCTCTTCCATCGTTCGGCAAGCCCTCGCTTTCCTCCTGCTCTTCTCTTCGGCGTCGGATATTGATTTGATAACGTCAAGCCACTTTTGATATACTCGGTCAGGCGTAGACTATGTTTTGATTTCACTGTAGCTCTCGAACTATGTTGTTATTTTATCACTCCGTCACTTTTTTCCAATCTTAGATCAAATATTTTACTGATGGCTTGCAGCCCGTGCAGAAGACATCTTTCCCGGTATGACATTCAAGAACCTGTCCTTGCGAGGCCCTAGACGATCATTTATCGTTGACTTCGTCAACGGCAAACCAAGCGGACTTAGCAAATATGCGGAGGATTCATCTGTGAAAATCTCAGGTCTTGTAAACATCCCAGTCCAGTCCGAGACCACTGGATGGTCGGCTCGACTTGAAGTCGTTGATATTGCTGGCATTGACCAAGCATTAAGGAAACTCAATCGATTTCTGAGCAATTTCGACCGACAGTTCAAGTTCACGTGGGCACAGCGTTCATGTGCTGTACTTCTCCACGGAGGCCACGGTACAGGAAAGACCTTTATCATGAACAGGGTTGCTAGGACAGGCTGGGCGAAGAATGTCATCCGATTGGAAAATGACGCCAAGCCAGCGACAATCCGTACAACCTTCAAGAATGCAAAGCTTGATCAACCGAGTATTATCATAATTGATGAGATAGAGTCAATTATGTCGAAGGAGGATTCTTTATCGCAGAGTCTTGCCAAGGCTTTGGGGGGGGAGCTAGACAATCTTGCTCTAAGTGGCTCTGGAACTTCGCTGCCCCGAGTGTTGGTTATGGCGGCCACATTAGATATCAGCAGCATACCCATATCCCTGAGGAAAAGGGGAAGATTTCAAACAGATATCCTACTACCTATTCCAGATGCAACTGCTCGCAAGGCAATCCTAAAATCTCTCTCTCCTCCAATCCATCCAGATTCGCGGGACGAAGTGCTTCATCGTTTAGGCGATAGAACACATGCGTATACTGCCGAGGATCTTGTATCACTTCTAGACGCCGCATGCGAAATTGCGGAAGATAAAGTGGAAGAATCTGTGGAGTCTTCGGCCGAGGAGGCTTACTACTTGTCACAGGATGATATTGAGCAGGCTCTTCTTGTTGTTCGACCTACCGCTATGCACGATATCACACTCAAGCCACCAAGTGTGAGATGGGATGAGATTGGAGGTCAAAATGTCGTCAAGAAGGCTCTTCGCCGGGCTGTCGAAACGCCTTTATTAGTAAGTAAACTTGTATTGCCAAAACTAGTCATGATAGCTGATTTGAAGCAGTATCCCGAGCGAATGAAGCGCATCGGGGCAGCGCCTAAGAAGGGTCTGCTTTTGTACGGCCCACCTGGTTGTTCCAAAACCCTCAGTGCGCAAGCCATGGCCACAGAGATCGGGTTCAACTTCTTTGCTGTGAAGGGAGCTGAGTTACTCAACATGTATGTTGGAGAATCCGAACGAGCTGTTCGAGATATCTTCGCAAGAGCACGCGCAGCAAGTCCAAGTATCATATTCTTTGATGAGATCGAATCTATTGGGGGCAAGCGAGAGCGTGGAGGAAGAACAAATGGCGTCAATGTTCTCACGACGTTGCTAAACGAGATGGACGGCATTGAGACTTTGAAAGGCGTCACTGTCCTAGCTGCTACGAATCAACCTCAAGTTCTTGATCTGGCACTACTCCGACCTGGACGATTCGATAAATTGCTCTATGTTGCTCCACCTGATCTTTCGGGTCGCGAAGAGATTCTACGTGTCAAGCAACGGAAGATGGACTTTGCAGATGATGTTGATATCACCGAGCTTGCCAAACTGACAGATGGCTATTCGGGAGCAGAATTAGTTGGCATCTGCCAGACTGCCTGTGATGAGGTGATCGAGAAGTGCGAACAAACTGGCCAAGAGTTACAGGTGAAGATGGAGGACTTTTTGAATGCCATAAAATCAGTCAAGAAGCAAATCACTCCAGAATTGATCGCAGGATACGAGAAATGGGCTGCCGGTGCCAAGAGAACTTTAGAATAAGATGCTATTGATACCCATAGTCATAGGGGCAATGTTAGATTATACGAACCGTGTTTTCAATCATCAATCAATTTCAAGGTATGCAGCGGGTTCTGACATCATGATATCCGGTGGGTTACGTGGTGAGGGCTAGTCTTGGAAGAGAACCTTAAAGTGGAGGCGGGGATGAGGAGGATTTGAGATAAAATTCATACATAATGTTCAGCTCTGTAGGAGTATGAGTTGGTGAGAAGTGACGCTTCATGCACAGCGTACTTTATTGGTGGTTACTCTCGACCCTTGATGCTGAGCTTCCAGCTCAAGGTGTACCCAATGACCACGCAAGTCAATCTCGAACTATTTATTGTAGAGTTTGAGACTCGCAGTTACAAAGATAGTGAGGTAACGATAGGTGGGGTGAGGTAAAATTTTTGTGTCACGGAAGGCGTTGATATGGAGAGAAGGCAGCTAAAGCCACCCCTTCAAGAACTGCAGCCACAACTTAAAGGTCACAAAACTTGAATCATACCTATTGCCGCGGATCAAATCCTGGCTTGAGAGTGTAATCGTTCACCTCAATACCACAAGAAGGTAATAGATACAAGAACACAGAGAATCTGTGGCCCTAATTCATTGATGCCACGTCGCAAGACGTAGTCGGTATAATCTTGCTTCCGTAATCTCATGTCCACACGTCGTCCTTCTATAATACAATGTAGAGAGCAAGCAGACCGTGGTTCATGATCCATGACCGGATGCTCCATATGTCGCGTTATCCCTCGGCTGAGCAAAAAAGCCAGCTTGATCTCTCATAATAACAACATTCAACTTTCATCCATGACGCCAAACAACGCCCCCACTACACTTGTCTCACGCCCGTATCGCTGTGGTCCCTTAACTTCCGTTGTCACCACCTGGGCTTTCGCCGCCTGTCTTGATTGCCGGAGAGATGCTGATAGCAATCTTGTTTGGCTTGCCACCAGACCCACCATTGTGCGGAGAATTGGGGAAGCTTTTCTTTCTTCTCAGCACGCTACTTGTGTTCGATCCAGCGGAGCTCGTCGAATTCCGACGCTTTGGATGAGAGAGTTTACTCATCTCATCCTCATCCTCATCTTCTCGGCGTCGCTTTTCAGATACTTTCTCGGGAGGTGTGAGTGTCGCTGCTGACAATATTGGTGTTATAGTGGTAATGGCTGTTTTGTCTTTCGGGGGTGTATTCTCATCAGAACGCGCAGATGCATCGACTTCCATGGTCTCGTTTTCTTCGTCGGATGGATAATCTACTAGTGGCTTGGACAGCGGTGACGCACCATTGACTGACGTTCGACTCCCCGACACTTTAGCAGCTACATCGTCCTCGTCATCCGAGGTATTGAAATATTCCTCTTCTTGCACATCCAGATCCTTGACCCCAGAGTCCCATCTGCTGTTTCTGCCTGTTTCTGGTCTTTTCGAGGGGTCATCGGTATCCAAAAATGAAGTCTCTAAGTTCGGCGCGAATCCTTGCGTTTGGTCGTACCTCATAATAAAGGTGCTGAAGATATCCACATAGGTGATCTCCTTCAATTGATCCCGGTAATTTTCAACGAGATGGCTGATAATATTCTTGATGTTCTCTCTCTTGATAAAGTCAAAAAACTCTAAACAGGCAGAGTTCAAGAGGTTATCCCGCGGCATCGTCTCGGTAACCAAATTTAGGATTGGCTCGAAGAGCTTAGCCTGGGTCATCTGTTGATTGTAGAACTCATCTTGTAGGCCAATTAGGTTGCGGAAGAATTTCAATGCGGCTAGAATTGGTTAGTACGGACGAAAAAAAGGTATAGGTACACTTACTCAGTTTCAAATACTTCTCTGGACTTGAAAGAAGTTGGGCAATACGTTGACCTAGTTTCTCCGACAGGACGAAAAATTTGCTATGGTGGGTATGCTGCCGAACAAAGAAGCAGAGGATTTCGATGAGATAGATGAAGAGTGAGACTTGATGAACGCTGAAATCCATGTTGTCACGGTCCTTTAAGTCCACGAGAGGCTTAAATAATTTCTTCGCCGAATCATCATAGAAATCTTTAACAAATTCAGCTTGTTGGGGATCAGCCAGTGGTCGCATTCTTGCGAACTCACCAGTGGCTTTACCCATCCCCTCCAACTGCTGATTCTGCGAACCTGGATCCAAAAGCACCTTAATAGCATCGGCAATTTGGGCTTTGACCCCAAGGTCGGCTTCAACGAGAAGTAGATCAATCAGAGAATCTGTCAGAGGTGTTTGCTTCTCGTTGAGTTGTCGAAAGATGGTCTGACGGATCATCTGAGGGTCATGATCGATCATGGACACGAGGACATCTGTAGCTCCAACTCGAACGCCAACATCACTGTGACGCAAAGCAAAGTTGATTACTGAGAGAAGGCCATGACCCAGAAAGTTGTTGTAAAGCTGTTGTCTTGCTGGTTGTTGTAGATTCTTGGCAATTGCGCAGCATTGCTGAATGAATAGCACCGCTTCTTTCTTCCGATCTTGATCCGTCTCTAGTGGGCCAAAAACGCCGAATAGTTCCTTGAGAAACGCAGGATTGGTTTGCAAATGCTGCACAATATCGACCTGATTGAAGAATATCAAACCATTAAGTACGGAGAAAGTAGGATCGTCCAGAATCCGGGCAAGTACCACGTCCTTGAGGTACTGCAACCGATATGTTGCATGAATCTTCTTTCGGACGGATTCATCAGTAATTCGGACCACCTCCTTGTATCTGCCCTCCTTCCCGAGCCAGTGCCGATGATTGGCTTTGTGGCTCGGGAAGTCGGGATCATACTCTAACGCCCCTACCACTCCAAGAACTAGATCGTCGGTGACTGCGAGCTCAATGATAGCATTATCATTAAGTAGGATCAAGGTCTTCATGATGTTGCAAAGTTTATGTAGACTTGCTAGATCTTCCATATCTTCGGCCATCTCCACCAATGGTATTAACTTCTGTATGTAGTCCTCCGCGATAACATACTTCGTCAAGGCCTCTTTTCCTGGACCAGTGTTATGGAGGCTGCGCATTTGCATTTCTATCTCGGGAAGATTTCCGAGGGTCGGGGTTGGTAGACTTATGGGGTTGTTGAAGGAGTCTATGGCAATATCGTCTGATAAAGCATCGTCTTCCAACTGTTAGCATTATGGACGTTTGAAGTGGATATATGCTAGAAGTACCTGGTCCACAAGTTGCCAGTAGCTGCTGCTGGACGTTGTTTACAAATTTCCTGAAAATGTTAGCACGCCCTAGCAGACTTCCACCCTGTCATCTGGGAGGGATGCGTAACTTACCAGATAGCAGCACAACCTTCAGACTCCTGAAAGCTCAAGGCCATATCAATACCTGTGGTCGGCTCAGTCCATACAATGAGAGTATCTGGTGGCGAGTATTAGCCTCGGCCAAGCACAATCTGTGGAAATATGATGTACCTTGTTGCTTTTGGAAACCATCTTCTTTGCAGATTCTGGTTTCCAAAAGCATACGATCTGGATGATCCTCTGATTGTACGAGGACCCGCGGTTCTTCCTGGCGGCTGCCTTCGTTCTAAAGCGCGATTGAGTCAGCTACCAGAGCCGCACCCAACAAATAGCAATGCGCAAGCCTAACAGTATGCGCAACACAGACGGATATTGTGACGTACAAATAAGAATGCTGCCGTGCAGAACCCGGTGCCTCTATCGAACCAGTCATTGTTGCGCAGCTCGTAGACTTTGACTCTCTTTTTGTCGTTCGGCGGATTAGGCACCGCTTGTGCCATCATCAAAGGTTGTAGTTCCCCCTCTAAGTCCTCTGTAGAGCAGTTCAAGATATCTGGTGCGATATCTAGATGCTGTTGAAGGGACAGGCTCGTGGTGGTGGTGAGCGCCACTTTCGAATCTGCCTGATGGCGCGAGGAGAGTTCGGGACGTGTCGAGGGCGCTCCCTATGCAGAGCAAGCAATTATGAGGGCTGAGGCGACATGTATTGACAGAGTCGTGTTCTGCAGATCCGTCGTGGTGCCGTGCCTGTTGGTTGTTGATTTAGATGGCTACGTGAGGTTCTCCCGTCGTCGCGAGTTGCGCTCCGAAGACGCTAGTACCGCGAACGACGAAGACCGGATGAAAGACGGGGCATACCAGGTCTGAGGACCCAGCGAAGAATTCTAGTTCAGGTGCAATATTCCCCAACTCGTAAACTTTAAGTCCTAGAAACAGTAGATGTAATTTTTGCCTCTCAACTGGTATTTTCGAGGAGTGAAGAAAGTCACGTGCGAAGACAGAGATGGCAAGAGCTAAATATAAAGCAGGCTTTTCATTGGACGAAGGAGACGGCGAAAACTCTCTTCGCCCGTCGCTGCGTCATTGTTTCACATTGATTCACATTGAGGCATCTGAGCTTAAATCTACTTGATCATAGTTGAGCCTGTTCTCGACCCTTGCTTCTATACTTTCATTCCAACTTACACAAGTCGAGTCCTCCTTAGATGCACAGCACTCGAGACTAGGTGCTCGAATATCAAACCCGACTTCACCCTACGGTTTCCATGGACTCAAGCTTCGCGCATGTGCACGTGATATCTACCTATACCTATTTCTACCATTCCACATTTTCACCTACTTGTAGGAAGCAGGCGCCTTTTGCTATCAAGCCGAGAAACAATGGAGGAGAGTTGGGTATGGCATTGACCTTTGCCAGCCAACACGTCAGATTTCCGTCGACGGTATGCACGATACAAGTGTGCCCAGCGCAGACAAATAGATTTCAGCTCTCACATTTTCGTTTAGGGCACTTCACTACGGGCAGTATTGCAGCTATGATCCATCTCAAAAACACCTCTTTCCCCGAGGATTTTTCACTCGGAGACTGAACCGAGTTTCCTCATCGACACCATCTGCATTGGCTATTATTAGACCAGGCTCACAACTATATGCGGCTCCGAGACGCTCAGCATGGACAAGGCATTTCGAAGCGGCAAATTAAGCTTAAGGTTACTTAAGGAGCCGGCTTCTACCGAGCCCGAACAGCGCGGGAAGGCTATCCGTTCTACGATGTTAAGCCTACCACGACGGTCGACGGGAAGCAGCGACTGACCCGTTCCTCTGGTTCTGTTGTTGCATGCGCTCGGTATCCATTGCCCAGAAGTCGATGCATCAAGGCAACTGCCGCGACAAGAGTGCAGGATGGCTTGCATCTTCTTTACACCATTCGGGATCAGATGGGACTTGCCAGTAACATGGAATGCGAACCACGAGACGGGTCTCAGAGCGTGTCGGCAATGTGCAGGTAAGGTCGTGTATTACAGAAATGCTGGCGAAGCATGAAGGCTTCGATCACACTGCATTGATTGCTGTTTGCATCATCATTCGAGAAGTACCAGTATACACCACATGATGCAGGTCTAGGTGACATTTCCCAGCTGCGGCGTCTTTGCGGCGGGTTCACTCGAGGACCCTCACCCTTTCAACTGTCTTGTAGCTTTTGTCGTCAGACATTTTTAAGGCCACACAAAACATGTCTGACCCGACCGGTGCCTGCACCGAAACAAGACGTTGGCTTCTTCGGCGTCTGCGGCACCCCTGGGAAAAGGAAGCCGAGCCCGTCATCGAACATCAGCTCGAAGAATGGACGCAGTTACAGCTGGTCCTCTGCGATCTCTCCAAAGACCTCAGTCCTCAAGCCATCGTTGCTCGAAAGGTCTATGCTATCAACCTCCTGATCGCGCTCGCCTCGCGAAAAGAACTCATGACTCGCCAGCCGCGGCCCGCTCCAGCCTGCAAGGATCCTCTCAAGGAAGAATCTCCCGCTCCCGCTCCTGCTCTCGTTCCCGCGCTCGATCCCCTCCTGCCGGCTAGTAAGTTCCCTCTCGTCTGCGACAAGACTCAGTGCATCTTTTGTATTGGCGACGAGGCGCTCTCGTATGAGCAACGAACGCGTAGATTTCGCCGGGTTTCGCACATGTGGGACCACGTCGAGAATATTCACTTACCCGGGGTGCCAGCAGAGCAGCGGCTCACCTGTCACCACCCTCTCTGCAAGACTGAGGGGTTACTGCTCAACGGCGTGATGCACTTCAAGAATCACGTGGCGACCGTCCACAAGGTCGACCTCCGACCCCCACCCAGAGTTTTCCCTTGTTGATTCTTCATCTTGCTCCTTCCTTCTTTGATCACCAAGACCTTAATCTAGCTGGAGATTGCATTTGTAGCGTTTGGTTTCGCGGGGAACTGGAGTCACGTAAGCACGTATAGAGCGTATGTTCAGAGAACAAAGTCCGAATATACGAACCTGGATTCTATGATCCCTGTGAGCTTTCTTATTAAGTCATCATTGCAGCCACGTGAAGGAGAGGTGTGCAGGGCAAGTGATCTGCGGCCGAGGATTTGTAGGCGATCATAATGGCATACAATGGAGAAGTCTTGCATGAAGAGCCGACCTTACAGGACAACATCTTGTTCCGACACTTGTTCATATGGGTAAGTCTCGCTAGAGAAGTCTTCACTCAATTGAACACCTAGTAGGATATGGGAGCCAGCTAGCCCCCTCATTTAATTATTATGACTACAAGTCCCTCATCAAAATTAGAGCCTCGACGGTCTCGCGCTTCATCCTCTCGAGCTGCTCCTGTCCCCCCCC